>WNWK01003047.1:0-147500 GCA_009830355.1 Cherax destructor
GGGCCATAAGGTGGTAATTGCTGTAATGTACAACCCGCCACAGAACTGCAGGAGGCCAAGAGAAGAATACGACGAGAGTAACAGAGCAATGGTAGACACACTAGCCGAGGTGACCAGAAGAGCTCACATGGGGAGAGCAAAGTTACTAGTTATGGGTGATTTCAATCACAAGGAGATTGACTAGCAAAACCTGGAGCCCCATGGGTGTCCTGAATCATGGAGAGCCAAGATGATGGATGTTGTACTGGAAAACCTCATGCATCAACATGTTAGAGACACTACCAGAGAGTGAGGTGAGGATGATCCAGCAAGACTGGACCTAGTATTCACCTTGAGTAGTTCGGACATCGAGCTAGTGATCATTTGGTTCTGTGTTTTGATTATATAGTTGAGCTACAAGTGGAGAGGGGAGCAGGAATAGGAAGGCAAAAACGAAACTACAAAAGGGGGAACTACACAGGCATGAGGAACTTCCTACAAGACGTTCAGTGGTAGAGAGAATTGGCAGGAAAACCAGTAAAAGAAATGATGGAATATGTGACAACAAAATGCAAAGAGGCAGAGGAGAGGTTTGTTCCCAAGGGAAAGAGAAGTAATGGGTAGACCAGAACGAGTCCTTGGTTCACCCAAAGGTGTAGGGAGGCAAAAACTAAGTGCACTAGAGAAAGGAAAAAGTACAGAAGACAAAGGGCCCAGGAAAATAAAGAGTTTAGCCGAAGAGCCAGAAACGAATATGCACAGGTAGGAAGGGAGGCTCAGCGACAATACGAAAATATTGTATAGCCTCATCAGGAGGAAAACAACAGTCAAGGACCAGGTAATCAGGCTGAGGAAGGAAGGTGGGGAGTTCAACATGGATGAAATACACTCAACCGAGGAGGAGGTGAAAAACTGCTATGTGAACTCGATACCTCAAAAGCGGTGGGACCTGACAACATTTCTCCATGGGTCCTTAGAGAAGGAGCAGAGATGTTGAGTGTGCCACTAACAAAAATCTTCAACACATCCATTGAAACTGGGCAACTACCTGAGGTGTGGAAGATGACAAATGTAGTTCCACGTTTTAGGAAAGGAGACAAACACGAGGCATTAAACTACAAACCTGTGTCACTGACGTGTATAGTATGCGAAGTCATGGAGAAGATCATCAGGAGGAGAGTGGTGGAGCACCTAGAAAAACACAAGCTTATAAACGACAACCATCACGGTTTCAGGGAAGGAAAATCCTGTCACAAACCTACTGGAGTTTTATGACAAGGTAACAGACGTAAGACACGAGGGGGGGGGTGGATAGACTGCATTTTCTTGGACTGCAAGAAGGTGTTCGACACAGTTCCTCACAAGAGGTTAATGCAAAAGCTAAAGGATCAGGCACACATAACAGGAAAGGCACTGCAAAGGATCAGAGAATATCTGACAGGGAGGCAACGAGTCATGGTACGTGACGGTGTCAGAGTGTGCACCTGTGACGAGTGGGGTTCCACAGGGGTCAGTCCTAGGACCTGTACTGTTTTTGGTATATGTGAATGACATAATGGAAGGGATAGACTCAGAAGTGTCCCTGTTTGCAGATGATGTGAAGTTAATAAGAAGAATTAAATCAGTCGAGGATCATGCAGGACTATAAAGAGACCTGGACAGGCTACAAGCCTGGTCCAGTAACTGGCTCCTTGAATTTAACCCTGTCAAATGTAAAGTCATCAAGATCGGGGAAGGGCAAAGAAGACCGCAGACAGAGTATAGTCTAGGTGGCCAAAGACTGCAAACCTCACTCAAGGAAAAAGATGTTCGGGTGAGTATAATACCGAGCACATCTCCTGAGGCACACATCAATCAGATAACTGCTGCAGCATACGGGCGCCTGGCAAACCTTTGAATAGGGTTCCTATACCTCACTAAGGAATCGTTTAAGACTCTGTACCCCCTAGGCTGTACTCTGTCTGCGGTCTTCTTTATCCTTCCCCAAGCTTCATGACTTTGGACTTGGTGGGGTTAAACTTGAGAAGCCACTTGTCGGACTAGAAACTTTGCTCTGCCCACGTGGGCAATTCTTGCCACTTCAGCTAGTGTGTCAAGTATTGCTCTGTTGCTCTCATCATATTTTTGTCTTGGCCTCCTATTATTCTGTGGTGGGTTATACATCACTTTAATCATACTGGAGTATGATGGAGGCCCATACTGGAGTATGCAGCACCAGTTTGGAACCCACACCTGGTCAAGCACGTCAAGAAATTAGAGAAAGTGCAAAGGTTTGCAACAAGACTAGTCCCATAGCTAAGGGGATTGTCCTACGAAGAAAGGTTAAGGGAAATCGGCCTGACGACACTAGAGGACAGGAGGGTTAGGGGAGACATAATAACGACATATATAATACTGCGAGGAATAGATAAGGTGGACAGAGACAGGATGTTCCAGAGAGGGGACACAGAAACAAGGGGTCACAATTGGAAGTTGAAGACTCATATGAGTCAAAGGGATGTTAGGAAGTATTTCTTCAGTCATAGAGTTGTCAAGAAGTGGAATAGCCTAGAAAGAGACGTAGTGGAGGCAGGAACCATACACAGTTTTAAGACGAGGTTTGATAAAGCTCATGGAGCAGGGAGAGAGAGGTCCTAGTAGCAATCAGTGAAGAGGAGGGGCCAGGAGCTATGACTCGACCCCTGCAACCAGAAATAGGTGAGTACACACTCCAAACAACAAAATACCAGAGGGTGTACCTAGATCCCGACAGAACGAAAACAGACCCACAGAAACCGAGAGAGAGAGAGAGAGAGAGAGAGAGAGAGAGAGAGAATACAAAGACAAAAAGGGCAAGAAGGAGAGACTAGGCTAGATGCAGGAGGGGACAACCGGAGTCGGGAGGAGCAGGTTTGAAGCCACCCACAGAACCACCCACAGAACCATGCACAGAACCCCACAACCAAACATACTATCCCAAAAGAAATCACTCTGCACACTAACAGACCCCACCCCACGTTACACAGTAAACTCCCATAGCACCCTGCCAGGACTCGCACTCCAACAGCTCTCACAAACCCCCCAGAATACAGTGTTGGAAAAGAAGCTGAAGGTATGGTGCACCAACGCAGAAGGAATAACGAATAAGCGGGAGGAGTGGCATGAAAGAATCACAGATGCATCACCAGACATCATAGCTCTCACAGAAACTAAGCTCACAGGAATAATAACAGATGCCATCTTTCTAACTGGATATCAAATCCTGAGGAATATAGAGGGAATCGAGGAGGTGGAGGAGTTGCTCTGCTCACCAAAAGCCAGTGGAGGTTTGAGGAGTTGGAAGGCGAGGACAGAGGGGAAGCAGGGGACTACATAGTACAAACACTTCAATGATTACAGTGACGTATAACCCACCACAGATAATAGGAGGCCAAGACAAAAATATGATGAGAGCAACAGAGCAATACTTGACACACTAGCTGAAGTGGCAAGAATTGCCCACGTGGGCAGAGCAAAGTTTCTAGTCCGACAAGTGGCTTCTCAAGTTTAACCCCACCAAGTCCAAAGTCATGAAGCTTGGGGAAGGATAAAGAAGACCGCAGACAGAGTACAGCCTAGGGGGTAAGAGGCAGCTAAACTCACTCAGTGAAAAAGATTTTGGGGTGTGCATCATCCACACTATTTTACACGTAAGTTCGTCATATCTGGATCTATACTTTTGAATTTCATTCTCCGCCATCCTCGTATTTCTCGGCATCGTATCTGAACGTTCTAGCTTACATCAACGAGGATTTTGTAAGTTATCTGAACCATTCCTGGATGCTGGGAGTGGCTTCAACAACTTTGGTCATAGGGCACGTGAGCATTCCGAGTGTTCCAAGAGTTTGGTCCTCGTTATCGTACACAAATGTTGAAAATTTGAAGCCGATTGGATGAGGCGTTTTTGAGTTATCAGCAATTTAATATAGAGAAGTTGGAGGAAGAAAAAATATCAGGTAACCTCTTAATGGTACCCCCATTGAAGGCTCCTAAATATTTTAATTAACTCAGACGAACTTTTCAACCATATCGACGAAACAGTAAATAAGTTTAGCAAGATCATCTTCATTACACATTGAACTTGGTCAGCAAGAACCCAAACTCACGAGACCAATTTAGAGATTAACTCACTGATAGGTACTCAAGCTCTCTATACCCATCACTTTCTAGTTATATAGAAATAACTTCAATAATAATTTTGCTAAAAAATAAAGCAAAAAGTAAAGTCAGTATACAACTATTCACATATAAACTGATTGTGTGCTTCTACCACTAGAACAGAAACAACTAATCTCCCAGACACATATCAGCTAGAAAGGGTTACGCCAGACACATATCAGTTAGAAAGGATTACGCTACACATATATCAGCTAGAAAGGGTTACGCTAGACACATATCAGCTAGAAAGGGTTATGTCAAACACATATCAGCTAGAAAGGGTTATGTCAAACACATATCAGCTAGAAAGGGTTACACCAGACACATATCAGCTAGAAAGGGTTACGCCAATCCACAACAGTGGAGCCCCAACAGAAATACCAACAATAGGCAAATTTATTACTTGCCATTGTTATTCCATATTTTGAAAAAAAGTACTTAAACAATTGAACGCATTTATGACTAAACATATTACTCGTAACCTCTGCCTGTTTCTTTTCAGACCAGGAGAAATGTGCGAGTGATCCAGTAATAAAAATGTTTGAATCTATCAATTCTTCGCTGGAAAATGATGAATGTCTATGGGTCTCTTTATTGATCTAGAGAAAAAGGTTTTGCTACAGCAGACGACAACATTCTGACGCTTAAACTAGAACATTTTGGAATCATAGACCATTCTTTCCCATACATAAAGTCCTACTTTAGTAACAATTACCAACATGTGACCATTATTAACCGAGCAAGGTCATAGGATCACTCCAATTATTTATTTACATCAATGAGCTATCTAATAACTGACGTCGTGTGAATCGATGAAACAATATATATACACCTCGTGTCCAGATCCAGTTGTCCTCAAGATATTCCTATAGATGGAAACCAACAAATTCACACTCTATGTTTGTATGACCTCCTGTACAGTGTTTGTGAATAAACAAAAAAAATAGTAAACACGAGAGGAAAACCTTTTGGTATACACCATCACAGGAAACTAAAGTTCAACATTCTTTTTCATTACATATCTAAGAAAACCCCTAAAATAGAGAACTTTCTTTCAAAAATACATTACAATGTTCTTCATATAACATTAATTACTATTGTGTAATCTATCCTTACGTAAACATGTGCTAGATGATCTATAATATCATTCGATAGTATGTGAAATCCATCACCTAATTTTGCAACAACTGTGCACATTTGAAAACGTAATTTCACTTGTTTGTTTATCTGATGATCAATGACAGCACTGTGACATCATTATGACGTCATGCACAATCTCTAATAAACTGTGACGTCATACACTACCAGTGGGAACCTGTACATTAACAACTCTCTCATACAAAAAAGATTTCCTTAGCTCATTTCTTAAGAACAAATAGAATACATCATATATAAATGTTATTCTTAATCATATATGACAAACGTTTCGCCCACCATGAGCTTCATAAATCTCTTATAGAGATGCGATACAGTGGTAGTTGTAGGGGTCACATCAGGACGGTAGTAGTAGTAGTAGCAATAGTAGTATTAGTAGTAGTAACAGTAGTAGTAATAGTAGTAGTAATAGTAGTAGTAGTAGTAATAGTTGCAGTAGTAGTAGTAGTGATAGTAGTAGTAATAGTGGCAATAGTAGTAGTAATAATAATAGTAGTATTAGTAGTAATAGTTGTAGCAGTATTAGTAGTAATAGTTGTAGAAGTAGTAATAATAGTAGTAGTAGTAATAGTAGTAGTAATAATAGTATTTGTAATGGTAGTAGCAGTAGTAGAAATAGTAGTAACAGAAGTAGTAACAGTAGTAGTAGTAGTAGCAATAGTAGTATTAGTAGTAGTAACAGTAGTAATAATAGTAGTAGTAATAGTAGTAGTAGTTAGTTAAAGTTAGTCATATATTATTGTTTATACAACTACCAAGTATTTTATTCAAGCTGTACAAGTATCATATTGTTTTCTGTTATGAAGAGTCCATCTTGTTCAATATTGAATGCTCAATTTTGTGCGTATTACCACCACATTGCCCTATTCTCTCTGTATTACCCTGTATATTCTCTCTGTATCACCCTGTATATTCTCTCTGTATCACCCTGTATATTCTCTCTGTATCACCCTGTATATTCTCTCTGCATCACCCTGTACTGAGTTTTTATTCGGTTCCTTACTTTTTTGTTTTCAACAATTTTCTTTTGTTATTGTATTGTTATAATACGCTGTACTTTTAGAAATTTACATTATGTATTATATTGTATTACGTTGTATTTTATACGTTTTGTGCAATCTCACTTAGCATTGCAACCACACATTTTTATTTATGTTATTACTATTATTATTAATACTTACCGTAATCATTATTACTAATCATTATTACTATAAAGATGAGTGGTGCACTTAGGAGTCTGTGGAGACACAGAACTTTATTCATGGAAGCAACGAGGGGAATGTATGAGAGTATAGTTATACCAACGCTCTTATATGGGTGTGAAGTATGGGTGGTGAATGTTGCAACGAGGAGAAGGCTGGAGGCAGTGGAGATGTCATGTCTGAGGGCAATGTGTGGTGTGAATATAATGCAGAGAATTCGTAGTTTGGAGATTAGGAGGAGGTGCAGGATTACCAGCAAGCGTGCGTGAGTGTGTTAGATAGGAGCGAATGGAGATACATGATTTTTAAGACTTGACGTGCTGTTGAAGTTTGAGCAAAGTAATATTTATGAAGGGATTCAGGGAAACCGGCAGGCCAGACTTGAGTCCTGGAGATGGGAAGTACAGTGTATGCACTCTGAAGGAGGGGTGTTAATGTTGCAGTTTTATAACTGTAGTGTAAGCACGCCTCTTGGAAGATAGTGATGGAGTGAATGATGATGAAAGTTGTTCTTTTTCGGGCCACCCTGCCTTGGTGGGAATCGGCCGATGTGTTAATAAAAAAATATTACTATAACTATTATTACTAGTGTTTTATTACCATTAAGAAACTGCAGTTAGAGTTATATAATTCCTTTATTTTTGTACTCACTTTTGTCATCACTCGTCTCCCTAAAACTAATTATTTTTTAATACCCATTATATACCTTTTAATTTATTCAAACAAATATCAACTCTACTTTTCACAATAGTTGGAATGTTTTTATGTAATTGTAATTCCAATACTTTTAGTCCTCTTAAACGTAAGAACATAAGAAGCTAAGGACCTGTCACCTACTTTGTAGATAGGTATCACATTTGCTATTTTCCACTTATCTGGCACCATGTAAATTTATAGTGATATGTTGATAAGACTAGTCCATAGTTTGCTAAGTTCCTGCTTACATTCCTTTATAACCCATAGCAGCAGTTGATCAAGGCCCGGGGATTTTTTTGGTTTTAATCTATTTGTCATATCAATAGTGACTTTGATCCTGCACGACTTAATTTTCGTCCATTATAATTTTTTATTTCTGAAAATTCTTTAGAATCTTCCTGCGTAAAAACTGAGAGGAAATAAGTGTTGAAGATTGAGTTCATTTCTTTGTCACTGTCACTGAGCGGACCCGAGTAGCTTTTGAGTTAATTGGGTTAATCCTCGAATCCCTTGTGACTTTAACTCAATAATCTCTTTTGGCTTTTTTATTCATATTTTTCTCTTTTTAATTTTCGGAAAAATTTCAGCAAAATTTCCTTTCGCTTAATAACGAATTTTTATTTATTACTCGAGAGTCTTAATCAGTCATTTTCAAATTTTAACGCATGTTTAATATATTTGTGTGAAGGTTGATGGGAGTATTTGCATGCGTGGATGCTCTATGCACACTGCTGCATACACCTTTCCCAGTTTTGATTTCCATGTCTGTCACTTTTAACCTCGAAATAGTATAGTATTATTTTACCTTATATCATTATTTTCCTCTTGATGCCGGTGAGGGCCTCTTGATCCAAGGAACTGCTCGTGGCCTGGTTGATAGTGTCCTCAGTTCACACACTGAGGGTCCGGTATCGATATCCGGCACAGGTGAAACGTTAAATCAGTTCAATTTTCTATAATGTGTCTATAACAAGTGTGTTCTCAGTACCATTCTTAAACACTTGTCTATTATGTACACTAAGCTTACATGAAACTTATTTTTATTTTATCTTGCGCAGGTCACAGTTCACCTTTTTTGGAAGACTTTGGAAACATTGATATACTGCTGCATATGACTGGCTTCCAGCTTTCTATACTCATAACGTTATAATGCAACTTTTGATCAGCTTCAAGTTTAATGTACTTGTTCTTTCTAGGATATTAATTTCTTTCAAAGGTTTGGATTAGATTTGTAACATATATGTTCTAAGGAGACTGAAATTAATCCTTGAGCATACCACTGCCACGAGTGCCCTCGGATCACGAAAAACATCTAGCTCTGCTGGGTGCGTGATCTTTGTAGAATCGATGCTGAGTGGATAAGGTGACATGTACGTTGTGTTGTTTCTTGAGGCGGGACAATGTTTTGTGGGGCAGAACCCTTGCATATATGTATAAATATATATATATATATATATATATATATATATATATATATATATATATATATATATATATATATATATATATATCACAACAGCCGGATGCCCAGCAGTAAGGGAGCCACCCCAACTATGCAGATCTGATGGCAGCCAAAAGCGTCCAGATGGTATCACCCTTCAAGCCTGGACAGACGACAAGCAGGTGGTGTGGGACTACACATGTGCATCTAGCGCCCCAGCTCGGAAGAGCTGGATGAGATTTTCGCATTATAATCAGTGACAAACATGTAACAATATGTACTAGACATGTATCTCTCACACCTTGTGTACTGTATATGCCATCTTTATATCAACAATGTATCTCTTAAATCTTTTGTATCATATTATATATATATATATATATATATATATATATATATATATATATATATATATATATATATATATTTTATTTTTTATTAACACATCGGCCGATTCCCACCAAGGCAGGGTGGCCCGAAAAAGAAAACTTTCATCATCATTCACTCCATCACTGTCTTGCCAGAAGGGTGCTTTACACTACAGTTATAAAACTGCAACATTAACACCCCTCCTTCAGAGTGCCGGCACTGTACTTCCCATCTCCAGAACTCAAGTCCGGCCTGCCGGTTTCCCCTGAATCCCTTCATAAATGTTACTTTGCTCACACTCCAACAGCACGTCACGTATTAAAACCATATGCCTCCATTCACTCCTATCAAATACGCTCACACATGCTTGCTGGAAGTCCAAGCCCTCGCACACAAAACTTCCTTTACCCCTCCCTCCAACCTTTCCTAGGCCGACCCCTACCCCGCCTTCCCTCCACTACAGATTTATACACTCTCGAAGTCACTCTGTCTCGTTCCATTCTCTCTACATGTCCAAACCACCTCAACAACCCCTCCTCAGCTCTCTGGACAATCGTTTTGGTAATCCCGCACCTCCTCCTAATTTCCAAACTCCTAATTCTCTGCATTATATTCACACCACACATTGACCTCAGACATGACATCTCCACTGCCTCCAGCCTTCTCCTCGTTGCAACATTCATCACCCATGCTTCACACCCATATAAGAGCGTTGGTATAACTATACTCTCATACATTCCCCTCTTTACTTCCATGGACAAGGTTCTTTGTCTCCACAGACTCCGAAGTGCTCCACTCACCCTTTTTCCCTCATCAATTCTATGATTCACCTCATCCTTCATAGATCCATCCGCCGACATGTCCACTCCCAAATATCTGAATACATTCACCTCCTCCATACTCTCTCCTCCAATCTGATATCCAATCTTTCGTCACCTATTCTTTTTGTTATCCTCATCACCTTACTCTTTCCTATATTCACTTTCAATTTTCTTCTTTTACACACCCTACCAAATTCATCCACCAACCTCTGCAGCTTCTCTTCAGAATCTCCCAAAAGCACAGTGTCATCAGCAAAAAGCAACTGTGACAACTCCCACTTTGTATTTGCTTCTTTATCTTTTAGCCCAACACCTCTTGCCAAGACCCTCGCATTCACTTCTCTTACAACCCCATCTATAAATATATTGAACAACCACGGTGACATCACACATCCTTGTCTAAGGCCCACTTTTACTGGGAAATAGTCCCCTTCCCTCCTACACACTCTAACCTGAGCCTCACTATCCTCATAAAAACTCTTCACTGCTTTCAGTAACCTTCCTCCTATTCCATACACCTGCAACATCTGCCACATTGCCCCCTATCTACCCTATCATACGCCTTTTCCAAATCCATAAATGCCACAAAAACATCTTTACCCTTATCCAAATACTGTTCACCTATATGTTTCACTGTAAACACTTGGTCTACACACCCCTACCTTTCCTAAAGCCCCCTTGTTCATCTGCTATCCTGCTTTCTGTTTTACTCTTAATTCTTTCAATAATAACTCTACCATACACTTTACCTGGTACACTCAACAGACTTATTCCCCTATAATTTTTGCACTCTCTTTTGTCCCCTTTGCCTTTATACAAAGGAACAATACACGCTCTCTGCCAATCCCTAGGTACCTTACCCTCTTCCATACATTTATTAAATAATAGCACCAACCACTCCAAAATTATATCCCCACCTGCTTTTAACATTTCTATCTTTATCCCATCAATCCCAGCTGCCTTACCCCCTTTCATTCTACCCACTGCCTCACGAACTTCCCCTACACCCACAACTGGCTCTTCCACACTCCTACAAGATGTTATTCCTCCTTGCCCTACACACGAAATCACAGCTTCCCTGTCTTCATCAACATTTAACAAATCCTCAAAATATTCTCTCCATCTTCCCGATACCTCTAACTCTCCATTTAATAACTCTCCTCTCCTATTTTTAACTGTCAAATCCATTTGTTCTCTAGGCTTCCTCAACTTATTAATCTCATTCCAAAACTTTTTCTTATTTTCAACAAAATTTGCTGATAACATCTCACCCACTCTCTCATCTGCTCTCTTTTTACATTGCTTCACCACTCTTTAACCTCTCTTTTTCTCTCCATATACTCTTCCCTCCTTGCATCACTTCTACTTTGTAAAAACCTCTCATATGCTAACTTTTTCTCCCTTACTACTCTCTTTACATCATCATTCCACCAATCGCTCCTCTTCCTCCCGCACCCACTCGCCTGTAACCACAAACTTCTGCTGAACACTCTAACACTACATTTTTAAATCTACCCCATACATTTTCGACCCCATTGCCTACACTCTCACTAGCCCATCTATCCTCCAATAGTTGTTTATATCTTACCCTAACTGCCTCCTCTTTTAGTTTATAAACCTTCACCTCTCTTTTACTTACTGATTCTATTTTCCTTGTATCCCATCTACCTTTTACTCCCACTGTAGCTATAACTAAAAAGTGATCTGATATATCTGTGGCCCCTCTATAAACATGTACATCCTGAAGTCTACTCAACAGTCTTTTATCTACCAATACATAGTCCAACAAACTACTGTCATTACGCCCTACATCATATCTTGTATACTTATTTATCCTCTTTTTCTTAAAATATGTATTACCTATAACTAAACCCTTTCTATACAAAGTTCAATCAAAGGGCTCCCATTATCATTTACACCTGGCACCCCAAACTTACCTACTACACCCTCTCTGCATGTTTCTCCCACTTTAGCATTTAGGTCCCCTACCACAATTACTCTCTCATTTGGTTCAAAAGTTCCTATACATTCGCTTAACATCTCCCAAAATCTCTCTCTCTCATCTACACTCCTCTCTTCTCAAGGTGCATACACGCTTATTATGACCCACTTTTCGCATCCGACCCTTATTTTAATCCACATAATCCTTGAATTTACACATTTATATTCCCTCTTTTCCTTCCATAACTGATCCTTCAACATTATTGCTACACCTTCCTTAGCTCTAACTCTCTCAGATACTCCTGACTTAATCCCATTTATTTCTCCCCACTGAAACTCGCCTACCCCCTTCAGCTTTGTTTCGCTTAGGGCCAGGACATCCAACTTCTTTTCATTCATAACATCGGCAATCATCTCTTTCTTATCATCCGCACTACATCCACGCACATTCAGACAACCCAGTTTTATATATATATATGTATATATATATATTCATTCTTTTAAAATATTTATTAAGAAATAAAGAAACTACAATCATCAAATACAATCATCATCCTTATAGCAAAATCATCCAAAAGTTCATCAAAATTTGTTTGTCTAAATCTGTCACTTTCATTTTAATTCTTTTGAGGCTTGAAAAAGACCTGTGTCTCCCCAGCAGTTATTGACCATTAAGATAAGAAATAGCCACAAGACAGCTTCCACATTAGGGAAGGCCATCAGAATTTTTTTCTTCGCATAAAATTTGATAAAGGTCTGTAAGAGACAGTGACTGCTCATTCGTAGGCCTATGGCTTTGTCTCAAGTACAAGTGAAAGTTCATCAGTGAGTTTCAGGTCAACATTTTCTGGGTTATGCAGCATCATTGTACACAGTAGCTCTTCTTAAATTGGCTTCAAGTTCATCTAATATAGGAATAAACTTATCTCTTGAAGAGATGTCATCTAAGGCATCAGGACCAGGTGCACTTCCCTCATTTCCTTGCCGGTTCTTTACTCTTCGTCTCCTTGTGACAGTTCTGTAGTTAACATTTTTTCTTGTTACTCAAGTTCATCAAAATCTTCTCTAGTTTTGCTTAAAAAATTCTGAAGTGAAGTGTACAAACATGCACAAGTACTCAATAACAGTTCTGATTTCTGGATGGCTTTGCTGACTTTGATCATAGTCATTATAATCCTAAAAATATAAAATATAGGAAAAGTTCCGGTGTCGATATTGGTATCGGCCGAAAATTGAATATTAGCATCGGTATCGGGCAAAATTTTGTTATCGTCCCAAACCTAATAACCAAACTTGAAAAATAGTCCGAACTCCCTTAAAAATTGCAATCTTCCAAAAAAACTTACAAATTCATAGATATATTTCTTCATTACAATATACAAACATCTTCATTTTTTGACCGAACGTAACTTAGAACACTCACCTAACTTAGAACCCTCACCTACTTAAAACCCTCACCTAACTTAGAACCCTCACCTAACTTAAAACCCTCACCTAACTTAGAAACCTCACCTAACTTAGAACCCTCACCTAACTTAGAATACTCACCTAACTTAGAACCCTCACCTAACTTAGAACCCTCACCTAACTTAGAACCCTCGCCTAACTTAGAACACTCACCTAACTTAGAACCCTCACCTAACTTACAACACTCACCTAACTTAGAACCCTCACCTAACTTAGAACCCTCACCTAACTAAGAACCCTCGCCTAACTTAGAACACTCACCTAACTTAGAACCCTCACCTAACTTACAACACTCACCTAACTTAGAACCCTCACCTAACTTAGAACCCTCGCCTAACTTAGAACACTCACCTAACTTAGAACCCTCACCTAACTTACAACACTCACCTAACTTAGAACCCTCACCTAACTTAGAACCCTCGCCTAACTTAGAACACTCACCTAACTTAGAACCCTCACCTAACTTAGAACCCTCACTTAACATAAACCTTAAGGTAATTTTACTTACCCAAATTCTAGTAAACATAAGGGGCACTGAATATGGAAAATGTGGTACAAAATTTCATGTATTATGTACAAAGCTTAATACAGCCACCAACAATGACCTTTAACAAGAAAAATGTTTCTGGATTTGCCCTAGTGAAATGGAAAGCTGTATAGACATAAGGGAATATTGAAAATCGAAAACCTAGAAAATGTGATAAATTTCCAGAGGAGCTTACTAGAAATATACAAAGAGTGAGAAAATAACGTAAGGGAACAAGGAGAGTGGGAAAATAAAGGTTGGGAACAAAGAGCTGCTGAAATAAGGAAGAAAAATGATATTCAGGACAGGAAAGAGAAGACGGAAATGAGAATACATGACGGTGAGAGAAATGAAATGGAAGAAGAAACGTAAATAGCAGGAAAACATGAAACAATAACCTTGAGAAATATGATCAGGGAAAAGAAAATAAGAGAATACACATCATTTCCCGGACACCGAGAAATGAAAAATAAACAGCAGTCTTATTTTTGACAAGAAGAGAAACGAGGAGACTCAAAAAAAAGGAGAAACAAGGAAATACTCCAAATGGGACAAAGGTGTACAACAGTGGGACAAACCAAGTCAGTCATACACCCAACAGGGTCGAATGTAAAATAGACAAATGCAGTCAATACTGGAGAAAACATGGGTGTGTACACTAGGGGCCCTACGAGGTAGTACACCACCAGTGGTATGTACACCAGGGGCCCTACGAGGTAGTACAACACCAGTGGTATGTACACCAGGGGCCCTACGAGGTAGTACAACACCAGTGGTACTAACAAAACACACTAAATCAAAACATCCCAAATGGTAAATTCTTCTTCCTTTTCACAAACATTCTGGGTTTCAAATTAAATAAAAATAACGAAATTAATTACATTAGTGGACTCCTCACAGAAGCGAATGCCATGCCATATAAGGGATGTATTTGTCAGAAAGATATCGATAAAAATTATCTATAATAATATATATGCGACAGAGTTAAAAAAAAAAACATCACAAGGTAGAGTAGGACTTTATGTCATAGATACTTTTTGTCGCACAGAATTACTGAACTCATTAAATGTTACAATAGAAGTTCAAGGTATTAAGGTCGAAAATAGGAATCTGGTAATTATCCTCGTATATAAATGACTGTCAGCTGAGCAATTCACAGATCAGTTAAAGAAGATAGATAGTTGTCTTAAAAGGCTGGAAAATCCCACACCAAATATTATCCTCCTTGGAGATTTTAATCTCCCAAATGTAGGATGGAAGATGATTCATCACCGTATTATACCAGCAATAGTTTCAGGAAGCACCCTGGCTATATAGGTACAAACTAGGGAACTAATGAGGCTTTGTAAAAAGTTCGCATTGAACCAACAGATAACTTATCCCACCAAAATGAAAATAAAATCCTCATTCCAGACATAGAAAAAAACACCCGTCGCAGTTTTGAATAATCATTTACGGATGACACTAAAAGATGCATGAGAGTCACTACGATAGAAGGCAATGAAAAATTGCAGGAAGATATAAACAAGGTTTTCCAGTGGGCAATGGAGAACAGCATGACGTTCACTGGTAATGATATATACAAGGAAAGTACTTGTCCCAAATTTGCACAGTGCCATAACAACATACTGGAGTGAGAGATATGGGAAGAAGAGCAGAATGAACCCCGTGAAAAGCTGGGATGTAGTGGGCAATTAAGAGAGCACTGTATCAACGTCCGTGGCCCCAGACTATTCAAAATTTTGCCAGAAGACTTCACAAACACTGCTGGGACAAGTGTAGAAGTCTTCAAGAATAAACTGGATAAGTATCTACACCAAGTGCTTGATCAGCCAGGCTGTAATGGATATGTGAGTCAACGGGCCACCAGCAGCAACAACCTGATTGACCAGGCCGGACTCTGGGAGCAAAAAAACTCTACGAAATCCACCAGTGCCATTCACGCTACATTACTCTTAAAAAAATCTTCCCCTCATTTCTAATGTTGCTACCTTTGCAATTTTGCACAGCTCCTGATGACGCTCTAAGAAGTGTGAAAGTACTTGAGACTAAGATTTCTATCCCCCATTGCTTGTCTTGCACACACACACACACACACACACACAACACACACACACACACACACACACACACACACAGAAACAAGGGGACACAACTGGAAGCTGAAGACTCAGATGAGTCAAAGGGATGTCAGGAAGCATTTCTTCAGCCACAGAGTAGTCAGGAAGTGGAATAGTCTAGAGGAAGATATAGTGGAGGCAGGAACCATACATAGTTTTAAGACAAGGTATGATAAAGCTCATGGAGCAGGGAGAGCAGAGACCCAGTAGCAGACAGCGAAGAGGCGGGGCCAGGAGCTGAGTCTCGACCCCTGCAACCACAATTAGGTGAGTACAATTAGGTGAGTACACACACACACACATACACACACACACACACACACACATATATATATATAGTACACGAGGTGTGAGAGATACATGTCTAGTACATATTGTTACATGTTTGTCACTGATTATAATGCGAAAATCTCATCCAGCTCCTCACATGATGAGAAATTTCAATTACTAAGATACGGAAAACGTGAAGAAATTAAAATCTCATCGGAGTACAAAACTAATTCCAACCACACAATAGAGCGAAAAACTAATGTCAAAGACCTGGGAGTGATCATGTCAGAGGATCTCACCTTCAAGGACCATAACAAAAATAGCAATTGCATCTGCTTGAAAAATGACAGGATGGATAAGGAGAACCTTCAAAACCAGGGATGCCAAGCCCATGTTGACACTTTACAGATCGCTTGTTCTATCTAGGCTGGAATATTGCTGCACACTAACTGCACCTTTCAAGGCAGGTGAAATTGCTGACCTTGAAAATGTGCAGAGAACCTTCACGGCACGCATAACTGCGATAAACCACCTCAATTACTGGGAACGCTTGAAGTTCCTAAACCTGTACTCCCTGGAACGCAGGCGGGAGAGATACATTATTATATACACATGGAAAATTCTCGAGGGTTTAGTACCAAACTTGCACACAAAAATCACTCCCTACGAAAGCAAAAGACTCGGCAGGCGATGTAACATCCCCCCAATGAAGAGCAGGGGTGCCACTAGCACGTTGAAGGACAACACAATAAGTGTCAGGGGCCCAAGATTGTACAACTGCCTCCCAGCATACATCAGGGGGATTACCAACAAACCCTTGGCTGTCTTCAAGCAGGCACTGGACAGGCACCTAAAGTCGGTACCTGACCAGCCAGGCTGTGGTTCGTACGTTGGACTGCGTGCGGCAAGCAGTAACAGCCTGGTTGATCAGACTCTGGTTAAACAAGAGGCCTGGTCACAGACCGGGCCGCGGGGGCGTTGACCCCTGGAATTCTCTCCAGGTAAACTCCAGGTAAACAGCTGGGGCGCGTGCCCAAAATACAGCATGCATTAAACCTCTGAACAGCAGCGCTGTTCAGAGGGGCAGCTGCCCCTCCTTCCTCCCTTGTGTATTGGAGATAGGTATCAGCCAAGGTAGATGCACATGTGTAGTCCCACACCACCTGCTTGCCGTCTGTCCAGGCTTGAAGGGTGATGCCATCTGGACGCTTTTGACTGCCATCATATCTGCATAGTTGGGGTAGCTCCCTTACTGCTGGGCATCCGGTTGTTGTGAGGCTCCTCTTGACAATGTTATTAACCTCTTCATGTCTTCCAACGTCGTAAAAAATTACTTTATGTATTATATTGTATTATGTTGTATTTTATACATTTTGTGCAATCTCAGTTAGCATTACAACCACACATTTTTATTTATGTTATTACTATTATTATTAATACTTACCGTAATCATTATTGCTAATCATTATTACTATAAAAATGAGTGGTGCACTTGGGAGTCTGTGGAGACAAAGAACTTTATTCATGGAAGCAACGAGGGGAATGTATGAGAGTATAATTATTCTAACGCTCTTATATGGGTGTGAAGCATGGGTGGTGAATGTTGCAACAAGGAGAAGGCTGGAGGCAGTGGAGATGTCATGTCTGAGGTCAATGTGTGGTGTGAATATAATGCAGAGAATTCGTTTTTTTTAGATTATAAGGAGGTGCAGGATTACCAGCAAGCATGCGTGAGTGTGTTAGATAGGAGCGAAAGGAGACAAATGGTTTTTAGGACTTGACGTGCTGTTGGAGTGTAAGGAAGGTAACATTTATGAAGGGATTCAGGGAAACCGGCAGGCCGGACTTGAGTCCTGGAGATGGGAAGTACAGTGCCGGCACTCTGAAGGAGGAATGTTAAATGTTGCAGTTTTATAACTGTAGTGTAAGCACGCCTCTGGCAAGATAGTGATGGAGTGAATGATGATGGACATTTACGGGATTTACGACACACAAGACCATGGTACCCGACTCGGTCTGCTGCTTCACTGCCACAAATACACCTGTGTTCGGCGAGAATAGGGGCGGCAAGTCGAAGGGCAACACCAATGCTGATGGTCTGTGGGTCGAGGCGTGTGCCAAGGCTGGAGTTGGGAACAGCCAACAGAAAGTCCCCTGCATGAGGAGTTCTCACTGCAAGGAGGCGGGCTCTATCCTTCCCTGACACACTCTGAAGCATTGCTGAGGCTATATTCCCTACTATTGGGCCATCCCAGTGCCACTGTTTGTAGTTGTTGGGGGGAGCAGGCCTGGTTTCAGAGCCGTTAGATTATCCCAGATCCTGGCTCCCTCAACGAACCTTTGGTCATGGATTCCAATCTTGTCCCTAAGATGTTCAGGAAGAATCGCTGCTACAAGCCCTCTGGATGCAATGCATGACGACAGGAAAGCAGGTAGAGCAATCTGAGATGACTTGCGGACACCAGTGCCTCCTGGTCTGACTAGGAGTGCACAATATATATATATATATATATATATATATATATATATATATATATATATATATATATATATATATATATATATATATATATATATATATATATATACATACATATATATATATATATATATATATATATATATATATATATATATATATATATATATATATATATATATATATATATAATATAGGGAGGTACCAACCACCTCTGGAACTGTCCTGGGAATCCTCATCCTCAGAGAAAATAATAAACTTGCTTCAGGGAAAACTCAAGGTTCTCGCTGAAGTTGTTTGAAAATTTTCTCATACCACCCCTATAATTTATATATACTTTATTTAAAGACAAAATACATTGACAAAAATACAATAGGGAGTAAAACAACATAGATAACAACTCAGAGCTACATCTCGAATACTTCGTTCAACTCGCCGGCAGTGGGTCACGTGCCCAGAATGCTGCAGGCATTTTCCCTCTGGATCGCAACACTGAGTCTCTGAAAGAGGAAGCTGACCGCCCTGTGGTCCTTGGTTTCTATGATGAGTTTTTCACCCAGCTCTTTGAGGAACTTTAGAGCACACTTGCCCCATGCTCCAAGGGTCTCCGACCCTATTGGGATGAAGTTATAGCAAGGGGGAAGGCCTTCATATTTGCGTTTCTTCTGGGTCTCCCTGTGGGTGGCAACTCTAACCCCTTCAGCTACGGAGTATGGGAAGTAGGAGTCTGCCAATGTGGTGGCACAGGTGTAGTCCCAGGCAATCTGCTTTTCATCCTTCCAGGGTAGCATAGTGGCTCCATCAGGACACTTTTGACTTCTGTCAGACCTCTGCACTTGGGGTTCCCGTTGGGCTGGGCAACGGGCTGTGTCGAGGCTTCTCTTTATGATGTCGTTGACCTCCTCATGTCTGGCATACTTCCCTTCTGATGTTTGACACACGAGACCATGAAGTCCGATTTGATCAGCCGTCGCTCTAGTGAGGATGGGGGCGGCTAGGCGAGGAGCAACACCAATCCAAACGGCCTGTGGGTCGAGTCGAGTGCCCAGGAATGAATTGGGAATAGCTAGAAAGAAATCTCCTTAGTGTGGTGCCTTCACCGCTAGGAGACGAGCTTTGTCCTTTCCTGAAGCGTTGGTGAGCATTGTGTTGGAGATTTTTTCCATGATCGGTTTGTCCCAGTGGGACTGTTTGTGCTCTTTGGGAGGAGCTGGTCTGCTGGAGGAGTCTGCAAGGGTGTCCCACTGCATGGCTGCTTCAGTGAACGTGGGGTCTTGAGCTCCTACCGCGTCTCTCAAGCGTTCGGGGATGATCTTGACTAATCCACTGGAAGCCAAACACGAATACAGAAAAGCAGGTAAAGCTACCTGCGTTGCTTTGTGCACCCCTATACCTCCCAGTCGCACTGGGAGGGTTGCCTGATCCCATTACCGATCCTCTAGTGACAGATTCAGTGACTTCTTAAAGGTTAATCTCAGGTGAGCGTCATATTCGTCGAGTGTTGGGTTGTCAAAAGAGGGTGCGCATCTCAGGAAGTAAGTGAGTCTTGGCATAGTAAGGCACCTTGTGAGGAGATACAGGGCATCATGGGCATTAAGATCTCTCCTCCATTCTCTTCTTTGAGGACCGTGTCGATGGCCCGGTGACCCAGCTGTGCTCCCAAGAGGGTACTGTTGGACGGAGTTTTAGTAGAGACTTTCGGGAGGATTGTTCGCACCACATCATTGATTATTTCCTGGTTCGTTGTGATGATTTCACACTTGGAGGGATTGAGGATGAGTCCCTGTGTCTTCACCAGTTGTAGGTCCTCTAACAGGGACTCTTCAGTACCTGCCAGAGTGCCATCATCCAGGTACTAGATGTTGAGCTCGCTGCGTAGGCTGGAAGTTAGTTCTCTTACTGCCAAGCAGAAGAGAAGTGGAGCGAGTGGATCACCCTGCTGAACACCCTCTGATGAGGGAATTTCATGTTCTCCAAACAAAAGAATTGAGGGTTTGCTGTAGCCAGCTGAAATGAAGGGAAAAAGACTGGGGAACTGATCTCGAACGGCCGGAAAGACCACATCTCTCTTCACCATATTAAGGCATTTCTAAAATCAAGTTTGACTACGGCCTTGTCTTCTGGTAGGTCCCTGATGTAGGCCCTTGCCGCATGAGCTGCGGCTTCACTGCCTTGAGAGACCCCAGAGCCCAGTTGGTGTGGCTGGAGTAAACTGGCAGCTTCTAGGCGAATGTTTCTTACTGCTGTTTTGGCAACGAGACGGAGAAGAGTGTTACCAACAGCAATGGGTCTGATTTCCCCATCCTTCTTCTTCAAAGCACATAATGAGGCTCCAAAAAAGAAAGTTGTTAACTCGGTGAGAAGAATTGATGCAGATGCTCCGAGTACTGGATTTACCATCTCTTTGAGGTGTTGTGGTCGAATTCCAATGTAACTTCCTACAGATCCTGCTGGAAATGACACTATTGCCTTATAGACTTCTGATTCTGGCAAAATTAATTGTTCAGTGATATGGTCTTCTTCAGGGTTGTTGTTGAGGGCTATGGTGTCCCTTGTCGGATGCTTGTCTCTTAGTTCTTGGACTGTGGTCTCATCTTTGGGAGTTACAGTGTCGTCACTTGTGATTATTCTGATTGCTCCCATTGTGTTGCCTTCTTCGATTCTTTTGCTAACCTGTGCGCAAATTTTCTCGTTTTCAGTGAAATTTTTCTTGGGTCTACCTCTGTGATTCCTGCGATGGTGGGGCAGAGGGACACAATTATCTGTTCTTGGGAAGTTGCTCAGAGCCTTGATGACTGATGTGGTTAGCAGTTTGCCTCGTCTTTCAGGAACTGCAAGACAGACAATGCCAAACAGGAGTAGGTTGTGCCATGCTTTAATGGTGCCTCGGGCTTCTAAGTTGGTGGAACCTCCATTCACCTGCTTAAGAAGGTCTGTGAATTTGCCTGCTGCATATGGACGAGCTGCTTTAGGAATGTGGGATAGGGTACTGCTAGCAGTGGATTTGAATGCCAGCAGAAGGTTTTCGCAAGTGAGGAGGTTGACATTGGAATTGTCCTCTGCCTGTGGAGGCTGTGGACTGCTCTCTGCTGGGGGCCTATGTGATTTTGCACACCCATTGTGTGCACGAATAAGGCCATCCCTGTTGCGTGCTCGAGACTCTCCACACACCTGACATGTGCCTCTTCTTTCAGTGTTGGGTGCAATGTTTCCCTGGCTTTGTGGCTGCTGGCTGCATCATCTGCCATACCTCAAACTGTGTGGTAAGCCAGGGGGGCTGAAGGGAAAATGGCATATGACACATACCACATGTAGTTCATGGTGGTGGTAGGGGGTAGGAGAGGGGTCTCCCATCCTTATGGTGGGCAGTGGAGGAGAGGGAGGTGTGGAAGATGTGTAATGAGGCAGGCAGGCCGCAGGCCTGACGGTGTAGCTCCCTCCCTCCCACGACACGTCACTATACACCACTATGCTCCGTGCACAACCCCCCCACTATAAACGACACACCGCTATACACTACACATGCTATGCGCATACCATGCGCCTGCTAAGCACATACTATGCACTATACACTATACACACGGTGAACATACACTCCATTATAGTAACAAGAGCACAGGGAGCGTGACCCAGTAGCGGCCAGTGAAGAGGCGGGGCCAGGAGTTATGACTCGACCCCTGCAACCACAACTAGGTGAGTACACGGTGTATGCGCGCCTGTTTGGGGAAAGGGAATGGGAGAGGGACACATTTTTATCCCTCAACCTCCGCCTATTCTTCCTCCTCCATGTTGCCTCCTCTTACCGACCTCTCCTACCCAAGAGTGGAATCAAGAGAGAATGAATCAAAAGGGGAATGAATGAAGAGGGGAACAGCTCTAAAGGGGTATGGCTCAAGAGTGGCCCAGTTAAGAAGGAAAAGACTCAAGAGAGAATGGCTCATATGGAAGAGATCAAAGTGCAGAAGATTTAAGTGGAAATGGCTGAAGGACGTGTCAGCGGATGTCAGGGATGGCTGAAGGACGTGTCAGCGGATGTTAGGGATGGCTGAAGGACGTGTCAGCGGATGTTAGGGATGGCTCAGATAGAGGCTAGTGGGTTGTTGTAGCACGTAGTCACTTTCCACAACTAAGTGCAGCACTTTACTCCTGAGGTACTAGTGAGAGGATTAAAATAAGATGTAAACGGTAATGAATGTTTGTCAAAAGTCAGTAGTCATATTGTCGAGTACGACAAACGTACGTTCATGTATCATAAATTAGCGAAAGTTTTACTTCTGACATATACGAGTATACATGTCCAAGTCGTCAGTGAGAATTCATGTTGCAGTATCGTGATTATACAAATTGTGTAGTGTGTGAAGGAATGTTATATGAGTCGTGTAAACGCGTGAGGTAATGTTTACAGGAATGTATAACTCGAGTGGGTTCATAAAGAAAATGCGTGCAGGACAATAGGCATTATAGGCTAAGTACCCACGTGAGGCTGGGCTGGGGACGGCCTCCCTGGCTGGAACACAACACACGGACTCTCGTGCCAGCCACCACCTCTGATCCATCACCTCCTTCTATCTTCACCACAGGCTTTCCAGGACGCTCTGCATCAACATATAACCAGCAGCAGCAGAAATAGCAGCAGCAGCAGTAGATACAGCAGTGGCATCAGCAGCAGAAGCAGCATGAGCAGCAGCAGCAGAAGCAAACGCAAGGGAGAAATGATGTCTGCATTAAACATTAAAATGGTAATAACTTTAATTTTCAGATTTACAATTATTTATTTAGTAAATCAACTATAATTGTGGTTTAGAAGTATGTATTAGTTTGCAAGACTAGATATCTGTAATCTTCTTGTGGAGAAACTTTCTACGTATTACAGTAAATTACTGGTAGGATATGTAAGTAAATTAATGTAGTATGTTCAAAAGAGCAGCTTTGCCTATTTATTCAGAATTTTAACATTTTAGCATATCGGTAATTTTACATATTTTTTGGTGTGTGTCATCGTGTGCCTTTAATAGGTCACAAGTACTTATAACACACTTTGACATTAACATATGTTGTCCAGTGCAGTTCCTGCAAGACAATGCAACGAATCAAAGAAGAGAGAAGCAACCTCACATGTACTATAACATACAATGTTTTGAAGACACAGACTCTAAATTATGTCATAACAAAATCTTGATACGTGGAAAGCTCTCCTAAGAGTAGCTAAGATTCATGACCCAATCAAGGACATAGTTAATGACGTGCCCATGGGAGAGACCAGAGTGCCCACGGGAGAGACCAGAGTGCCCCATGAGAGAGACCACAGTGCCCATGGGAGAGACCAGAGTGCCCATGGGAGAGACCAGAGTGCCCATGGGAGAGACCACAGTGCCCATGGGAGAGACCAGAGGGCCCATGGGAGAGACCACAGTGCCCATGGGAGAGACCACAGTGCCCATGGGAGAGACCAGAGAGGTAAAAAAGTTACATAAAATCAAAGTGAGGCTTGACAAACATTATATGAAGCCATGGTGAGTATAATTTTGAAGTGCATTGTTTCATGGTCAAAATAAAGACATTGTTTATTTGAAAAATACAGTAACCAGTGGAGGCCTCTTCTATTACAGTGTCATTCATGAATGAACTAGAAAAGCATACATAACCTCTTTCTATCACTTAAAGAAAATCTCTAGAAGTTATACTAGTACAGAAGACATGAAGTTATGACAAAACATTTACACTCCTGGCTGAATAGTTATTTTCATCAGTACTACGTGAAGCATCACATGGTCGGGTTATTGGCTCTGATGTGCATCGTGAATCTTCAGTTACAAGGGAGAGATACAATAGGGAAAAGCATAGCAATGATTTGAGAAATAGGTAAACATGCAGATACACGTTTGTGATCTAAAAAAGCTTTTGCATGAGTGAATCATTACACTATGTAACACAATTTTTGTTCCTGGTAAGTACATGTTATTTTTCAACTCATTTTATTGCAAAACAATAGAAAATGCCCATTATTCCTTTTAAACTTTGCTTTTGTGGCTTACAAGATAAATTTTTGACAAAAAATGGCTGAATTTCAATATTTTTTGCTAGCTTTGGATGTAAAAAAAAACATATAATAAAATAAATAAAATTTACATAAATAAAATAAAATTTACACAAATTTTATTTTAAACTTTCTGTAACATATTTTCACAGTTAAAAATGAGCAGTTTTTCTAGATTTGCGAGCAGCAATAAATCACTTTCCCCTTTAAACCCACAAATGTTGTTTCCCATCATCTTTTCATTTTAAGATCCCTGATATCTGTGTTCAAAGTTCATTATATCTTGGTGGAAGCGCTGCCCTTGCTCCTCTGAGTATGCTCCCATATTCTCCTTGAAATTGTCAAGATGAGCATCAAGGATATGAACCTTAAGGGACATCCTACAGCCCATTTTATAATAGCTTTTTACCAAGGTCTCAATAAGTTCCACATAATTGTCAGCCTTGTTGTTGCCCAGAAAGCCCTGTGCTACAGCAACAAAACTCTCCCAGGCTTCTTTTTCCTTCTCTGTGAGCTGCTTTGGAAATTTTGAGCACTCCATGATTTTCCTGACTTGTGGTCCAATGAAGATGTCAGCCTTCACCTTTGCCTCTGATAGCTTGGGAAAGAAGTCTTGAAGGTTGCAGACTCTTTGTCAAGAGCTGTAACAAACTGTTTCATTACCCCTAGTTTGATGTGTAATGGAGGGAACAGAACCTATTGAGAATCCACCAATGGTTTTTGTTTGATATTACGTCTTCCCACTGAGAACTCAGTTCTTTGAGGCCAGTGCTTCCTCTGGTAATGTACTGTTCTGTCTCTACTATCCCAGTGACAGAGATAACAGAGAAACTTGGTAAAACCTCCTTGGAGTCCCATAAAAAATGCCACCATTTTGAAGTCTCCAATAACCTCCCAGCCACACTTATCATAGTTCAAAGCTTCCAGTAGACGTTTGACACTGTTGTAGTCCTCCTTATAATGCACTAAATGAACCAAGGAAAGAGATGGATACTTGTTTCCATTGTGCAGAAGTACAGCTTTAAGGCTTCTGGAGGAGCTGTCAATGAAGAGTCTCCACTCATCTGGATTGCATGCAATTCCAATTGCATCAAACAGGCCTGATACATCATTACAGTAGCACAACCTGTCTTCATTAGTGAAGAAGCTTGAGAAATGTTGGTGACGTTTTCTTTGGTTTGTCACTTGCACACTTTCATCCACCAAGTTCCACTCCTTGAGCCTTGAAATCAAAAGCTCAGCATTTGACTTTGTCAAACCAAGATCTCTGATAAGGTCATTGAGGTCTGTTTGGTTTGAGTAGTAAGGATTCCTCCCAACAGCTGCATCTGTGAGATCATAGTCTTGTTCACGGTGCTCTTCATTTTCTGATTTGCTTATTTCTTCTTCTGACGGTTGACTTCTTTCTGGAGGTGTAGGTACAGGAAGATCAGCACTGTGTGGTACTGGTGCAATAGAAGAGGGAAGGTCTGGATAAAAAATAGCAGGTGCATTTTTCCCAGTTGAGTGTTTGGAAGGATCCACCAGGCAGAAGTAGCAGTTGGTGGAGTGATCAGTGGATTCACGCATTATTCTAGAAACAGCAATTAGTTTCTGTTACATACATTTCATTTAAAAATGTTCTTATTCAAGATTTTACCCTTCATATGACTAATGACTTTCTTACCTTCCAATGTTTTCTTACAATGCTCACAAGCAACATGAGGTGCCCAGGTCTTGTCTTGGTCCCCAACTGCCATGCTAAAAAAAGGTGCTTTGTAAGATTCACACATTTTCTTAGATACTGTTACACAGAACTTCTTTGTTCTTGTCTTAATTAATTGACCACATATGTAGCAGAATGCATCTGGAGAATGATTGCAGCCTCTTGATGCCATTTTACTTCTTCTGATGTGTCTTCTAAGGTAGCCATATTATTATTATTATAATCAAAAGAAGCGCTAAACCACAAGGGTTATGCAGCGTAAGGTAGCCAGAGCTGAAATGAATGCTGCTTTGTGAGTCCCTGTTTTTATATTTGCCAAGCAAAACCCTAGAACATAATAGTTTTACATCAGTCTTTCTTGAAAATGTTCTTAATTCACAGTTAAGACTCTTATTCTAAACTCACAATTAAAGCTCTCGCTCTTAATTCAATTGAAACTATCGATCTTAACTCACAGTTAAGATTCTCGCTATTAACTTACAATTAAGACTTCCTCTTAACTCACAATTAAGACTCTTGTTCTTAACTCACAATTAACACTCTCCTAACTCACAATTAAGACTCTTGTTCTTAACTCACAATTAAGACTCGCACTTAACTCACAATTAAGACTCTTGTTCTTAACTCACAATTAAGACTCGCACTTAACTCACAGTCAAGACCCGCTCTTAACTCACAATTAAAATTCGCTCTTAACTCACAATTAAAAGTCTAGCACTTAACTCGCTATTAAAACTCGTTCTGAACTTTCAATTAAAACTCTCGCTCTTATCTCACAATTAAACCTCTCCCTCTTAACTCATAATTAACACTTTCTCGATCTTAACTCACAATTATGACTCTCCTTAACAAAAATTCAGAATCATTCTCATTTATTCAAATTCATTTTTAATCACAATACTTCCCCTGGGTGACGTCACAACGAAGATAATGACTAGAGAGATTTCAACGGGACAGTAAGAAATGAGTGAGGAATTTCCTTTGTTTATAATCACACAAGCTGACACTGTCATTACTCTTACACATTTTCAGTAAATCCACTCATCTACATCTAGGATTTGCGATATTTTTAATCCCTTTACGAGTCCTTTTCTTGTGAGCAAGCACAAGATCAAGGTTCACATTCAGAAAGGTTTTCACTGAAGCATCGGACACTGTCTCGCTTTTTCTTGATATTTTCATCGATCTCTTATTCTTGAATCCATTTCATCATAATTCTCATTACTAAATTTTTCCACCACAGTCTTATAATTTATTACACAAGCTCAACAAAAACTTCTGTAAGATTTCTTAATTCCTGGCGGTCCTCAAAATCATTCTCATTCTTCCTATATTCATACATGCTGTTATCTATTTTCATGTCCATATTTATAATTACACTACATATGGCTCACTAATTCCCTCCTAAACCATTGACTCAAAAACTCCACAAGAATGAATGAATCTTATCACCATTTTGCTCAGTCTCATTGAAGATGTACCAATAAAAGACAGAGTTATCTTAATGCATTCAAATTTTGTCCTTCTTTTAAAGATGCTCCTACATCATTATATGTTCCACAACTATATATTTTCCTTTAAACTTAAGAGTAATTATATAAATTCCCAACATGACATTCCCTCACTCCCCCCCCTTCCCTATACATTTATCTCATCTTCCCACCTCTTCTTTTCCATCCCTCCTACCCACTACGCAATACATATTTCAAACAAATTATATTCCATTACTTCTTCCATAGATTACAAAACTATTTCTCTATACCTTTTTTCATATATCAAATTATTTCTGTTACGCTTCTTAAAATCACCTTTCAACTCATTTATTTCTAATAATCCTTCCCCCTATCAACACCTTTTGCCTCATTTTAACATACAAGAAACTTACACTGAATCACACTCGCTTATAAATTCTAGAATTTCTTCTTCTCTATGAAATCAAAACCACCCATTGTTATCCGCAGACGCACCTTCCATTATCTTTCATAACATCCATTATTAAACTAAGAAAAACCTTCCAATGACCTCGTAAACACTCTTTATCATTTCCAAAATACCTTCTATTGATTTTGGATGCGCACTCTACTAGCATTTAGATCATATTTTAATTATCAGCATCAACATTATTATCTACCCACATACATTTTATCATCATTAGTAACATTCGTATAACTCCGTAACTGCAAAACTAGAAAAGCACTAATTACAATCATTGTGTAATATGTCAACAATTTCACACCAATATTATATATTCACTTTCAACTTCAAAGATACAGACCATTTGACATACAGATATTTTTTTTATCTGTTTATGAGGATTCTACATTCTGTTTTGTAGTTTACTACTTTTACAATTACTACTACTTGTAGTACTACTATTACTGTTACTAGTACCTCTACTAGTAATACTTCTAATAGTACTATTACTACTGCTACTATAGATACTTCTGTTATTACAACTACTACCACCATTACTAGTATTTAAATTATTAATATTATTATTGCTACTACTCTAATATTACTAATTGTATTAATTATAACAGGTATAAACCTGTTATAATTAATAGAACCTAACCTAACTTTGTTCCTACAGCATTACCAAATAAAGAAATCCATTCTCATGTACCCTTGTGCTCCTTGTAACTCATCTAATGACCATATAAACTGTTATTGCAACACAAATTATTGATTTGATTTGTTTAATCTGATTTAATAATTTTATTAATCTATATAAATGAAAATGTAAATGTTCGTTTGTTCAAAATCTTAAATCTCCGAAAGTTCTTTACCGATTGCGTTGAAATTTTGACACAACGTTGCATTCAAATACGCGCATGTTTCTATATACCTACTTGCTTTTTTGGACAGAGTAAAAGCAACACACGCTATACTAAATATTTTATTACTGAGATGGTGCGTGTTCTAGAGTCGGCAAACCAGACAATCTCTATGAACTGAAAAACTTATAGGAAAAATAGGGTTACGTTCCTAGCAGCCCAAAAAAAGCCAAACAACTTTTTTTTAGGCCTCCACATCTTACAAAAATAAAAGTGAAAATGTATAATATATATATATATATATATATATATATATATATATATATATATATATATATATATATATATATATATATATATTATATATATCAGTGGACCCTCGCTATTTGAACACTCCAAAACTCCAAAACTCACCCTTTTATGTAAGTTTATTATTGTAAGTGCTTTTATAAGTGTATTTTTGGGAGTCTGAAATGGACTAATCTAATTTACATCATTCCTTTTGGGAATAAATTTGTTTGGTAACAGCACTTGAACAGCATTCTGGAATGAGGGTGAGTTTTGGAGTGTTTGAATAGCGAGGGTCCACTGTATAAATATATATATATAAACACTGATCTCTGGCTGACGGAGACTCGAACCTACGAACCTCATGACAAGGTACGCAGTGCTTTGCCGACCGTACCACACTGGTCCAATACCTTGGCATCCAGCTCACGCTAGACGTTGATCCAAGGCAGCCAGCTTTCAGGCAGGTGGCTTACAGCTTTTCATCTCATCCCTGCATGCATCGACACAACTAGAGATTTTTCAATGCAAGGAATTCGCAAGAGCAGGCGAAATATTTCGCCTGCTCTTGCAATTCATTTATATATATATATATATATATATATATATATATATATATATATATATATATATATATATATATATATATATATATATATATCACTAGTTGTACCCAGCCACGCATTGCTGTGGCTCAGTCTGGTTTGCCGACTCTAGAAGACGCAACATATAATTGTCCATGTGAGAAGCAATCCATGTCTAGATCTAAATCGTAAACCAGACAATCTCTATATCTGCACAGACAATGGAGCAACAACAAAATATATATATATAAATATATATATATATATATATATATATATATATATATATATATATATATATATATATATATATATATATATATATATATATATATATATATATATATATATACAGTAGGGCCCCACTTATACGGCAGGTTAGGTTCCAGGCTAGTACAAATAATTAATTATTATGTTGACATATAAAACTGTAAATTATCCAAAATTATAAAACTATTATGTTTCAAAAATGTCATGTTCAAATTATGTTCAAATTTCATAGCTTAAACTGTTTACTATAATTCTTACCCTTTAGTTTTAAGTTAATTTTAAGTCTGCCCACAATGCACTGCATATTAGGGGCATTTGGCATGTACACCTTTTGCAATCTCATAACCCATTGTAAATCTTTGTATCATGTCACAATAAATTATTATTATTATTATTATATATGGAATGGTTTGTGTTTTTATTTAATAAATGTATGGAAAGGAAGGTACTAGGATTGGAGAGAGATGCATAGTTCCTTGTATAAGGCAAATGGGACAAAAGAGAGGTAAGAAATATAGGGAATAAAAAATATGGGAATAAGTCTGTTGAGTATACCTGGTAAAGTGTATGGTAGAGTTATTATTGAAAGAATTAAGAGTAAGACGGAGAGCAGGATAGCAGATGAACAAGGAGGCTTTAGGAATGGTCGGGGGTGTGTAGACCAAGTGTTTGCAGTGAAACATATAGGTGAACAATATTTAGATAAGGGTAAAGAGGTGTTTGTGGCATTTATGGATTTGGAAAAGGCATATGATAGGGTGGATAGAGAGGCAATGTGGCAGATGTTGCAAATGTATGGAATAGGAGGTAGTTTATTGAAAGCGGTGAAAAGTTTTTACGAGGATAGTGAGGCTCAGGTTAGAGTATGTAGGCGAGAGGGAGATTAATTCCCAGTAAAAGTAGGCCTTAGACAGGGATGTGTGATGTCACCATGGTTGTTCTATATATTTATGGATGGAGTTGTAAGAGAAGTGAATGCTCGGGTGTTGGCAAGAGGTGTGAGGTTAAAAGATAAAGAATCTAACACAAAGTGGGAGTTGTCACAGTTGCTCTTTGCTGATGACACTGTGCTTTTGGGTGATTCTGAAGAGAAGTTGCAGAGGTTGGTGGATGAGTTTGGTAGGGTATGCAAAAGAAGGAATTTAAAAGTGCGTATAGGAAAGAGTAAGAGGATGAGTATAACAAAAAAATAGATAACGGAAGATTGGATATCAGATTGGAGGGAGAGAGTATGGAGGAGGTGAATGTGTTCAGATATTTGAGAGTGGAAGTGTCAGCAGATGGTATATGAAGGATGAGGTGAATCATAGAATTAACGAGGGGAAAAAGGTGAGTGGTGCACTGAGGAGCTTGTGGAGACAGAGAACTTTACCCATGAATGCAAAGAGGGAAATGTATGAGAGTATGGGTGTGATACATGGGTTGTGAATGTTGCAACAAGGAGAAGGCTGGAGGCAGTGGAGATGTCATGTCTGAGGTCAATGTGTGGTGTGAATATAATGCAGAGACTCCGTAGTTTGGAGATTAGGAGGATTTGTGGGATTACCAAAACTATTATTCAGAGAGCTGAGGAGGGGTTATTGAGATGTTTTGGACATGTAGAGAGGATGGAACAAAATAGAATGACTTCGAGAGTGTATAAATCTGTAGTGGAGGGAAGGCGGGGAAGGGGTCGCCCTAGAAAAGGTTGGAGGGAGGGAGTAAAGGAGGTTTTGTGTGCGAGGGGCTTGGGCTTCCAGCAAGCGTGTGTGATCGTGTTAGATACGAGCGAATGTAGACAAATGATTTTTAGGACTTGACGTGCTGTTGGAGTGTGAGCAAAGTAACATTTATGAAGGGTTTCAGGGAAACCGGCAGGTCAGACTTGATTCCTGGAGATGGGAAGTACAGTGTCTGCACTCTGAAGGAGGGGTGTTAATGTTGTAGTTTTATAACTGTAGTGTAAGCACGCCTCTGGCAAGACAGTGATGGAGTGAATGATGATGAAAATTTATATAAGGTCTTGTCGAAGCTCTTGAAGAGCGAAACCTTGCCACAATAAAATGTCACATTAGTTGCATCTTTTACCTACCAATGAGACTATAGTGATGCCAATCACTATAGTGATGCCAATCACTATAGTGATGTCAATCACTATAGTGATGTCAATCACTATAGTGATGCCAATCACTATAGTGATGCCAATCACTATAGTGATAGTAATAGTAGAATAGTGATTTAATATATCCTTTAAATCTTTAGGAAATACTGACTCATGTAGACAAGATCCACAGTCTCACCCCTGGAGGGAAGATCCACAGTCTCACCCCTGGAGGGAAGATCCACAGACTCACCCCTGGAGGGAAGATCCACAGTCTCACCCCTGGAGGGAAGATCCACAGTCTCACCCCTGGAGGGAAGATTCACAGTCTCACCCCTGGAGGGAAGATTCACAGTCTCACCCCTGGAGGGAAGATCCACAGTCTCACCCCTGGAGGGAAGATCCACAGACTCACCCCTGGAGGGAAAATCCACAGACTCACCCCTGGAGGGAAGATCCACAGTCCCACCCCTGGAGGAGATCAGTCCACCTGAGAAGATCGTTCACCCCTGGAGGAAGATCCACAGTTTCACCCCTGAGAAGATCCAGCCACCTGAGAGATCCACAGTCTCACCCCTGGAGGGAAGATCCACAGTCTCACCCTGGAGGAAGATCCACAGTCTCACCCCTGGAGGAAGATTCCAGCTCACCCTGGAGAGAAGATTCACAGTCTCACCCCTGGAGGAAGAGTCTCACTGAGTCATCCACCCTGGAGGAAGATTCACAGTCTCACCCCTGGAGGGAAGATCCACAGTCTCACCCTGGAGGAAGATCCACAGATCCCCTGAGAAGATCCAGTCTCACCCCTGGAGGAAGATCCACAGTCTCACCCCTGGAGGAAGATTCACAGTCTCACCCCTGGAGGAAGATCCTCTCACCCGGAGGAAAATCACTCACCCCTGGAGGAGACCGACTCACCGGAGAGATCCAGTCCACCTGAGAGTCCAGCCCCCTGGAGGGAAGATCAGTCCACCTGAGGAAGATCAGCTCACCCTGGAGGGAAGATCACAGTCTCACCCCTGGAGGAAGATCCACAGTCTCACCCTGGAGGAAGATTCACAGTCTCACCCCTGGAGGGAAGAATCCACAGTTCTCACCCCTGGGGAAGATCCACAGTCTCACCCCTGGAGGGAAGATCCACAGTCTCACCCTGGAGGGAAGATCCACAGTCTACCCCTGGAGGAAGATCCACAGTCTCACCCTGGGAAGATCGCTAAGGGATTCACAGTCTCACCCCTGGAGGAAGATCACAGTCTCACCCCTGGAGGGAAGATCCACCACGAAGATCTTCACCCCTGGAGGAAGATCCACAGTCTCACCCTGGAGGAAGATCCACAGTCTCACCCCTGGAGGAAGATCCTACGAAGTCTCACCCCTGGAGGAAGATTCACAGTCTCACCCCTGGAGGGAAGATCCACAGTCTCACCCTGGAGGGAAGATCCACAGCTCACCCCTGGAGGAAGATCCACAGTTCACCCCTGGAGGAAGATCACAGTTCACCCCTGAGAAGATCAAGTCTCACCCTGAGAAGATCCACAGTCTCACCCCTGGAGGGAAGATCCACAGTCTCACCCCTGGAGGGAAGATTCACAGTCTCACCCCTGGAGGGAAGATCCACAGTCTCACCCCTGGAGGGAAGATCCACAGTCTCACCCCTGGAGGGAAGATCCACAGTCTCACCCCTGAGAAGATCCAGCCCTGGAGAAGATCCACAGTCTCACCCCTGGAGGGAAGATCCACAGTCTCACCCCTGGAGGAGATCACAGTTCACCTGAGGGAAGATCACAGCTCACCCCTGGAGGAAGATTCACAGTCTCACCCTGGAGGAAGATCACACTCACCCTGGAGGGAAGATCACAGTCTCACCCCTGGAGGGATCAAGTTCACTGAGTCCACCCTGGAGAAGATCTCACAGATCATCACCCAATGGTACCGGGAAGATCCACAGCTCACCCTGGAGGAAGATCCACAGTCACCTGGTTCACCCCTGGAGGGATAGATCCACCAAGACCATCACCTAATCACATCCCTGGAGGAAGATCCACAGTCTCACCCTGGAGGAAGATCCACAGTCTCACCCCTGGAGGAAGATCACAGTCTCACCCTGGAGGAAGATTCACAGTCTCACCCTGGAGGGAAGATCCACAGTCTCACCCCTGGAGGAAGATTCACAGTCTCACCCTGGGGAAGATCCACAGTTCACCCTGGAGGAAGATCACAGTCTCACCCCTGGAGGAAGATCCACAGTCTCACCCTGGAGGGAAGATCCAGTCTCACCCTGGAGGGAAGATCCCGACTACCCTGGAGGGAAGATCTTCTACAAACTCATCCCTGGAGGGAAGATCTTCCACAGACTCACCCCTGGAGGGAAGATCTTCCACAAACTCATCCCTGGAGGGAAGATCTTCCACAGACTCACCCCTGGAGGGACTGTGTTAGTTACTGTCTACTAGATCAGTGTTAAAGGTAGAAACACCGTAACTCTGGTAATATTTTCTAAATGTCAACTTTATGTAAGTCTTTTTGATGTTGATAATAATGTTCACTGGTCAACAAAGGCTTCGGTTTGCGTTTAATAACTTGTGTTTCTAACTAATATTAGGACGCTCAGCTCACCCTAATTAATTTTCAACTGTATTATGGTCTACTGAGTGCTTGTTCATTTTGTGAAAGACGGTTTTTTTTTTTTTTAAGGGGGATATATAATGTAAGTTTTCTCTTTTTTTTCTGAGTTGGTGTTGTTTTTCACAGTAAAGTTATAAGCTTTATGTGCCCCATGGCTGCTTAAATGACCCTATTTTTTTGTAAAATATGTGGCAGGTTTACTCCAACACAGCAGAGACCAAATATCACACCTCTTGTGAAAATAAATTATTACATTACTTGTTATTACTTATTATTTACATTAAATTATTTACATTACTTCTGTGTAAAGGTCGGAAATCAGGACAATGTATGATCAGCAGCTTATCGCTGATGAATATCTTGTTCCAACTCCTTACATGAGTGATTTGCTGGAAGGAAATTATACATGACCTTTGCAGTCCCGGTGGTATGGACAGAACCAGTGGATCACACCACAGTTTGTTATTTCTGTATCATATGAATGTCTGGATTTTCATAAAAAAAACTAATCCTAAATAACATATCCAGATCATTCTTCGGCAACCAAAGAGCTGGAACATTCAGAAGATCTCTCTGTCCCAGTGATACCGTCCCCTAAACATATATTTTTCCTTAGATGAAGAAGAAGAAGAAGCCACTAACTGAGTTAACCTGAAATCACATCTAGTGACAGAAAAATGACCTTAACGATCTTGTGCGCGATATTACCTTATTCAAGTGGAGTTTGACTCACCCAGACACAAGAATCAGTTTGCTCAGAAAGATAAAAGATGCCAGGCTTAAATAGCAACGCTCTTCTTGCCGAATAAGGCAAACGAAAATTTGTATACCTGGAGTATACCTGAAGAGAGTTCCAGGGGTCAACGCCCCTGCGGCCCGGTCTGTGACCAGGCCTCATGTTGGATCAGAGCCTGATCAACCAGGCTGTTACTGCTGGCCGCACGCAGTCCAACGTACGAACCACAGCCTGGCTGGTCAGGTACCGACTTTAGGTGCCTGTCCAGTGCCTGCTTGAAGACAGCCAAGGGTTTGTTGGTGATCCCCCTGATGTATGCTGGGAGGCAGTTGAACAATCTTTGGCCATTGACACTTATTGTGTTGTCTCTCAACGTGCTAGTGGCACCCCTGCTTTTCATTGGGGGGATGTTACATCGCCTGCCGAGTCTTTTGCTTTCGTAGGGAGTGATTTTTGTGTGCAAGTTTGGTACTAATCCCTCGAGAATTTTCCACGTGTATATAATAATGTATCTCTCCCGCCTGCGTTCTAGGGAGTCAGGTTTAGAACTTCAAGCTTCCCAGTATTGAAGTGGTTTATCGCAGTTATGCGTGCCTGAAGGTCCTCTGCACATTTTCTAGGTCAGCAATTTCACCTGCCTTGAAAGGTGCAGTTAGTGTGCAGCAATATTCCAGCCTAGATAGAACAAGCGATTTGTAAAGTGTCAACATGGGCTTGGTATCCCTGGTTCTGAAGGTTCTCATTATCCATCCTGTCATTTTTCTAGCAGATGCGATTGCTACGGTGTTATGGTCCTTGAAGGTGAGATCCTCTGACATGATCACTCCCAGGTCTTTGACATTAGTTTTTCGCTCTATTGTGTGGTTGGAATTTGTTTTGTACTCCGATGAGATTTTAATTTCCTCACGTTTTCCATATCTGAGTAATTGAAATTTATCATCATTGAACTTCATATTTTTTCTGCAGCCCATTTAAAGATTTGGTTGAAGTCTGCTTGGAGTCTTGCAGTGTCTTCAACGGTGGACACTGTCATACAGATTCGGGTGTCATCTGGAAAGGAAGACACGGCACTGCATATGCAATAATTTCGCAAAATTATTCTGAACCTAACGAAAAAAAGTATATTTCATTGTGTTTGTCTATTTTAAATTATTGTAAACTTATCTAAAATATATTTAGTTGGATTAGGTTAAATTAAATTTCGCTCGTAATAATAATGTTAGGTAAATTTTCTAAGGTTCTTTTGGTACAAAATTATTAATTTTTAAATTAACATAATTGAAAAAAATCTTTAAATGTTTAATTAAGAGAAATTTTTAGAAAGGACTTAATTTTAAACGAGTTCTTGATAATTGACCAATTTTACCTTTTCGGCACAACATATATGTATATATATATAAGCTAAATATTTCCACCCCCGTGGCTTGTCTTTCATTGTTAAGATCGCCTGTCTGCAATTGTTTTGCATATATATATATATATATATATATATATATATATATATATATATATATATATATATATATATATATATATATATATATATGTCTGCATTAGGTAAAACTGGTCAATTAGCAAGAACTCATCTAAAATTTAGTCCTTTCTAAAATTTCTCTTATACGTTTAAAGATATATTTTTTCATTTATGTTAATGTAAGAATTTATAATTTTGTACCAAGAGAAACTTTGAAAACCTACCTAACCTTATTACAACAAGCGCAATTTAATTTAGCCTATCCCAACTAAATATATTTTAGATACGTTAACATTAATTTAATAATAAAGAAATACAATGAAATATATTTTTTCGTTATGTTCAGAATGATTTTGACGAAATTATTGCATACACAAATTTTCACTTGTCCTATATAGCAAGGTGAGCGTTGCTATTTAAGCCAAAATCGCAAGTTTTACCTAATCGGCACGACATATATATATATATATATATATATATATATATATATATATATATATATATATATATATATATATATATATATATATGCAAAAGATCACAGTAAACAGGTGATATCAAAATATGCAAGATGGTACGCTACTGTGAGGTGTAGTCTTGCCCTTATTAACCCTCTGTCATATTTCCTTTTATAGTTCCTTGATAATGTGAGTTGTCAGAAAGCCTTGGAATTCTCTATTTTTCATAGTGGTTGTCTTAAATATATATATATATATATATATATATATATATATATATATATATATATATAATATATACTAATATATATATATATATATTATATATATATATATATATATTATATATATATATATATATATATATATATATATATATATATATATATATATATATATATATATATATATATATATATATATATATATATATATATATATATATATATATATATATATATATATATATATATATATATATATAATACATTAGTACATTATATCAAAGATTATGAGTTTCCTCCAGCTCCTCCGAAGCCAGACACGAGCCAAGTATGCAGCAAGCATTTCCCCTCTGGATGGCCACACTGTGGCCGCCCTCGGGTCCCTGGTGGTGTCGATGAGTCTGGAATCCAGTTTTTTAAGGAAACGTGTGACGTTTTTCCCCATGATCCCAAGGTCTCTGATCCCACAGGGACAAATTGATACTGTTGGCTTATGTCTCTGTACTTGTGATCAGCAGCTCTCCCTGTCGCCCGACACTGTGATTGATGTAGGTGTCACCCAGCGTCGACATGCACGTATAGTCCCATGTTAATTAAGAGCTTGCCATTCTTCCAAGGATAGATGGTGATCCCGTCAGGGTAGTTTGCTGGGTTGTGAGTATTGTTGGCTGCTAGTGATCGGGGCTCTCTCTCGGCTGGGCATCCAGCTGTAGCAAGACTTTTCTTTATGATGTCGTTGACTTCATTGTGTCTTGCGTGCCAACCCTTGGTTTTGGAACAGTTAAGACCATGTAGACCATATTGGTCATCTTGCACATCGCCGCAAATACACGTATATTCCGTGTGAATTGGGGCAGCGAGGCGGAGAGTCGAGGTGTGTTCCCATTGCCGACATGGGAACTGTTTGGAGGAAGTCCCCAGAATGATATGCACTCACATCTTGGAGACTGGCAGTCTCCCTGTCTGATGTTATATCCCTAAGCATGTTGGCAAGTACCTTTTCAGTGATGGGACCATCCCAACTTGACTATTTGTAGGCCAGTGCTGCACTAGGTTTTGGTGCTGGGGCTGCGAGAATCTCCCATTCAGTGACGGCACTGGCGTACCTAGGGTCCTGTATTCCTGCTGAGTCACTGAAGTTGTCAGGAAGAATTTGTTTAATTAACTCGTTTGATGTTATGGAAGAGGATAGGAAAGCTGGTAGGGCAGTCTGGGAGGATTTGTGAACTCCCAGCCCCCCAAGGCTGCTTGGAAGTGAGGCTTGCAACCACTGTCCATCTTCGAGAGAAAGATTCAATACACCCGACTCACGAAATCGTAATGACACGATTGCAAACAAACCATACCACGGGTGGGGTTCGAACCCGCGGTCAGAGAGTCTAAAAACTCCAGACCGTCGCGTAAGCCACTGGGCCAGGTAGCTTCAATAAGATTCATCCAACTAGGTATATTTCTACACCATAGGAAGGTTAGCATAGGCATGATTCAATACACTCTCTAGCATGGTCTTAAAAAGGTAGTCATATTGCTTGAGTTTCGGACTGCTGAAGGCTGAGGAGCATCTCAGGTGAAACCTCCGGCTGAGCCCTGTGGAAATGACAGCTTTATACACATCAGCATCCTGTAGGGTTAAGTGTTCTTCACCTACTGCAATGTCAAGGAGGTCAATGTTGGTACTGGGAGCCCTGGGTGGATAATAATAATAATAATAATAATAATAATAATAATAATAATAATAATAATAATAATAATAATAATAATAATAATAATAATAATAATAATAATAATAATAATAATAATAATAATAATAATAATAATAATATCTTTATTTACTACAAGTACATGTACAAGGTATACAGTCCTAGCTGACATCAATGACATACTACTATATAGAAAGCCCCTTGTTATGCACAGCATTTCGGGCAAATTAGGTCCTTGTCCTAGGATGCGACCCCACACCAGTCGACTAACTCCCAGGTACCCATTTTACTGATGGGTGAACATAGACAACCGGTGTATGGAAACACGCCCAATGTTTCTACCCGCCCTGGGAATCGAACGCAGACCCTCGCCGTGCGAAGGGAGAGCTTTAGCGATCAGGCCACGAGGCACCGTTTGTACTTCAGGGCTTGTGCTGTAATGGCGTCCTTAGGAGCGATGGTATCCTCACTGGTTACAAGCTTCAGTGCTCCAGTAGTATTACCATCTTCTATTTTATTGCTAATTTGGACTCTGATTTTTGAGGCGTCAGGTGTCCTGTTGTTGGCATTTGCCCGGCGGGTGTTTGTCGCCCTAGAGGGAAGACGGACGAGGTTGTCAGCTCTAGGGAATGCATTTATTGCCCTAATAACAGATGTTGCTAGTGACTTGTCCCTCCTTGGTGGGACAGCCAAACAGGCATTGCCAAATAGCAGTAGGTTGTGCCAGGATCCGTTGTTTGCAGGGGCATCGTTGACTTTCTTCAAGAGGTCAGCGAATTTGTTAGCAGCTTGAGGGCGAGCTACTTTGGGCTGCTTTGGGGATGTGTGTCGGCGTCCTGGTTGATGTTAATTTGATTGCAGATTTTAGGTCCTCTGTAGAGGTGAAATCAGGGTAGCTGTCAGCTCTGTCTGTTGGGAAGGCTTTTGATTATTCCCATTTGGAGCCCCCCGGGAGCCTAGACATCCATTGTGTGCACGGATGTTGCCATTTGAGGGATAGAGTGCACATTCCCTGTGGCACACCTGGCAGATGCATTGTGGACGGATTCCCGGCGTTGGCTCTGTCGTGGAGATTGGTGACATCGTGGGCGTGGGAGGCGCCAGCTGTAGGATAACTGGTGAAGGACAGCATAGATGCATGGGGGATGAAGGTGTCGGAGTAGCGACGGTAGTGAGAGTAATTAGTGAGACACTAAAAGACAACAACACCCTTGGTCAGGCAGGCAGAAGGCCTAGACCGGGATGTGGGGAGGCCGAATAAGTGAAACTTGCGATTTTGGCTTAAATAGCAACGCACGTATAGCCGAACAGGGCAAGCGAAAATTTGAGTATGCAATAATTTCGAAAAAATCATTCTGAATCTAACGAAAACAAAATATTTCACTGTGTTTGTTTATTATCAAATTATTGTAAATTTATATAAAATGTATTTAGTTGGATTAGGCTAAATTAAATTGCGCTTGTTATAATAAAGTTAGGTAAGGTTAGGTAAGGTTCTTTTACTACAAAATCATTAGTTTTTATATTAACGTAAATGAAAAAAATATATCTTTAAATTTATAAGAGAATTTTTTTAGAAAAGACTTAATTTTAAATGAGTTCTTGCTAATTACAATTTTACCTATTCATCACGACATCTCCTCTCTCTTTTCTCTCTCTCTCTCTCTCTCTCCTCTCTCTCTCTCTCTCTCTCTCTCTCTATTATTATATATATACTTTATATTCATATATATATATACTATTATTTCACACCACAATGACTGGTATGTGTGAAGTCAATAAATGACATGTTGCGACAGGCCACGATAATGACTGCATGTGGGTGCAGGTCACGATAATGACTGCATGTTGAAGGTCCACGATAATGACTCATGTGGTGAAGGTCCACGATAATGACTGCTTGTGGGTGGAAGGTCCACGATAATGACTGCATGTGGGTGGAAGGTCACGATAATGACTAGCTTTGGGGGAATCCCACAAATGACTGCATGTGGGAGGGCCACGATAATGACTGCTTGGTTGGAAGGTCAGATAATGACTGCATGTGGGTAGGTCCACGATAATGACTGCATGTGGTGGAAGGTCCACGATAATGACTAGCATTGGAGGAAGGTCCACGATAATGACTGCATGTGAGGAGAAAGTCCAGATAATGACTCATGTGGGAGGAAGGTCCACGATAATGACTGCATGTGGAAAGGTCCCCGATAATGACTGCATGTGGGGAAGGTCCACGATAATGACTGCATGTGGGGAAGGTCCACGATAATGACTGCATGTGGAAGGTCACGATAATGACTGCATGTGGGGAAGGTCCACGATAATGACTGCATGTGGGGGAAGGTCCACGATAATGACTGCATGTGGGGGAAGGTCACGATAATGACTGCATGTGGGGGAAGGTCCACGATAATGACTGCATGTGGGGGAAGGTCCACGATAATGACTGCATGTGGGGAAGGTCCACGATAATGACTGCATGTGGGAGGAAGGTCCACGATAATGACTGCATGTGGGAGGAAGGTCCACGATAATGACTGCATGTGGGAGGAAGGTCCACGATAATGACTGCATGTGGGGAAGGTCCACGATAATGACTGCATGTGGGGGAAGGTCCACGATAATGACTGCATGTGGGGGAAGGTCCACGATAATGACTGCATGTGGGGAAGGTCCACGATAATGACTTAAGCATGATGAGGGGAAGGTCCACGATAATGACTGCATGTGGGTGGAAGGTCCACGATAATGACTGCATGTGGGGAAGGTCCACGATAATGACTGCATGTGGGGAAGGTCCACGATAATGACTGCATGTGGGGGGAAGGTCCACGATAATGACTGCATGTGGGGGAAGGTCCACGATAATGACTGCATGTGGGGGAAGGTCCACGATAATGACTGCATGTGGGGGAAGGTCCACGATAATGACTGCATGTGGGAGGAAGGTCCACGATAATGACTGCATGTGGGGGAAGGTCCACGATAATGACTGCATGTGGGAGGAAGGTCCACGATAATGACTGCATGTGGGGGAAGGTCCACGATAATGACTGCATGTGGGGAAGGTCCACGATAATGACTGCATGTGGGGGAAGGTCCACGATAATGACTGCATTGTGGGGGAAGGTCCATCGATAATGACTGCATGTGGGGAAGGTCCACGATAATGACTGCATGTGGGGGAAGGTCCACGATAATGACTGCATGTTGGGGAAGGTCACGATAATGACTGCATGTGGGGGAAGGTCCACGATAATGACTGCATGTGGGGGAAGGTCCACGATAATGACTGCATGTGGGGGAAGGTCCAACGATAATGACTGCATGTGGAGGAAGGTCCACGATAATGACTGCATGTGGGGGAAGGTCCACGATAATGACTGCATGTGGGGGAAGGTCCACGATAATGACTGCATGTGGGGGAAGGTCCACGATAATGACTGCATGTGGGGGAAGGTCCACGATAATGACTGCATGTGGGGGAAGGTCCACGATAATGACTGCATGTGGGGAAGGTCCACGATAATGACTGCATGTGGGGGAAGGTCCACGATAATGACTGCATGTGGGGGAAGGTCCACGATAATGACTGCATGTGGGGAAGGTCCACGATAATGACTGCATGTGGGGGAAGGTCCACCATAATGACTGCATGTGGGGGGAAGGTCCACGATAATGACTGCATGTGGGGGAAGGTCCACGATAATGACTGCATGTGGGGGAAGGTCCACGATAATGACTGCATGTGGGAGGAAGGTCCACGATAATGACTGCATGTGGGGGAAGGTCCACGATAATGACTGCATGTGGGGGGAAGGTCTGAGGGACAACATAACTTTAAACAGTTTAACAAAATAAATCAAACAACAACAACAATTCTCTTATTAGGTTTGTAATACAACTGTCGTCAGGAAGCTGGACAATTGTCATACGATAATCCGCCACTGAAGCTTTTGGTCATCTGACCGAGGCCTTCCACGCCCCGGTCATACTCTATGGTCAGTTGACTGGAACCTTACGAATTAAATTCTTCCAGATGCGAATGAAAAAGACGAAAAGCAATTCCATAAAGATTAATGATACATGAACCTTGAATGGAATTAATTTAATGTTACTGTCAGATGGAGAGCAAATTGACGAATAATGAAACAGGAGTGAAGGAGATAATGTTACTGCATTGGGGAAGTCACGTCATACTGGAATTAGGGTGAGAGGAAGGTCGGATTATACTTCTGAAGGGAGTCACTGAACTGAAACTAGAGTGGAGGAAGGTCATGAAATGTTACTGCTTGGAGAGGAGAGTCACTGGCATACTGGAACAGGAGGTGGGAGAGGAGGGGATGTTACTGCTTGGAAGGAGAGTCACTGATATGACAGGATGGAGGGAGGTAGTATTGTCTACTTGAGGAGGTGAGTCACTCAAATACTCTTGAGACGGAGGAGGCTGGAGGCAAGAGTGAGGGGACTGTTACTGCTTACAAGGAATGAGATCACTCTACTCAACAAGTGAATGTTCTTCTGAAGGTCTCTGGATACTGGACAAGGTGAGGAGAGCGGAGTTTGCTGAGAGGTCACGGCTCTGGAAGTAAAGTATCTAAAAGTTGATACTGAACTGAGTGAAAATTTATCTTGAAGGAATCACGCAATGAAGCAATAAAGCATTTCCTAAGAATATGATACAAAAGGTGAGAGGAATTTATTAAAAATGGATACTACGAAAGATACTAAGGAATACTGATATGAACAGAGTGAAATTTACTGCTTGAAGGAGAGCATGGCATACTGGAAGCAGGAGGGGAGGGAGGGGATGTTGCTTGGAAGGAGAGTCACCTTCTATTAATATGTCAGGCAACTGTCCTTCTGGTGTTGTTTCTCTTCTTTGTCTCACTAAAAACCTGTCCAGAGAGGTTTGTTTTAGGCTCCGTTTTAACACTTTTCTAAATTGAGACGGATGGCCACTGCTTTGTCTGGATGGTATTTTTCGGCATGAAGTGCAGGAGTTTGCTCCTGCACTTCATGCCATTTAGCACTCATTTCCTTAACAAGTGCAATGAGCACATCATCCCTTCCCTCTTCCTCTGATGACAGCTCCTCTGCTGCAATCTGTTGCTGCTCCTTCTGAAGGTCTACAAGTTCTTCTGTGGTGAGTTCAACATCTACCTGGCTTGTGCCATGGCTGCTACAGTCTTCTTCGCTCAGTCGGATGCTCTGAAAGGTTCACTGTTGGACACGCTTGTAGAGGTGATGTTACTCTTTCCTGTGGCTATTACTGTGTCTAATTGATATTACAGCAGATCTCTGTATTAAAAAATTCTTTCAGTTCTTTGCTCCTCCACCAACTCCTCCACATCATTTTCAGTCGCCTCTAGGCTCAAGGTCTTCCTCAGGGACACAATATCCTCTACTGGCTCGGGCTCATCTTCAAAGCCTTCAAAATCTCTGGCTGCCATAAATTCAGGCCACAATTTCTTCCATACTGACTGCATGGTCATGGAAGACACATTTCTCCAGGCTTTATATATAAGCCTCAAACAGGTGAAGATATTAAAATAGTTCCTCCAGAACTCCCTGAGGGTTAAATTTATTTCTGAAGTGATTTCAAAGCACCTTTCAAAAAGCGCTTTGGTGTAGAGTTTCTTGAAGTTAGAAATGACCTGCTGGTTCATAGGCTGGATGAGAGGAGTGATGTTAGGAGACAAGAACTTCACAGTTATAAAATTGAATTCCTCCAGCAACTCGTTTACCAATCTTGGAAGGTTAGCAGGAGCATTATCCATATATAAAAGGGCCCTGAGTGGCAGTTGTTTTTTAATGAGGTACTTTTTGACAGTGGGAGCAAAGACCTCATGAACCCCCTCAATAAAAAATTGTCTTGTTACCCAAGCTATCGTGTTGGACCTCCACATTACAGCCAGTTTGTTTTTCATAACACTGTTCTTAAAAACTCGAGGATTTTAAAGTCCCCACTTGCATTACCACACAGTAACAGAATGAGCTTGTCTTTCACTGACTTGTGTCTTGGCACTGACTTTCCTTAAGTTATGTAGGTCTTCTTGGGACTTTTCTTCCAGAAGAGGCCTGTCTCGTCACAACTAAACACTTGTTGGGGGACAAACCCCTCAGCCTCTACGTACTCTTGGAATTCACTAAAATACTTTTCAACAGTCACTTTGTCAGCACTGGCAGCCTCCCCATGCCTAGCCACACTATGAATGCCACTTCTCTACTTAAAATTATCAAACCAACCCCTACTAGCCTTGAAGGATTGAGTTTCAGCACTTGTTCTGTTTTTTTCAGGTCATCATGCAACTGCCTCGCTTTTCACAAATAATGGCCTCTGCAACACTATAACCGTGTAACTGTTTATCGTTTATCCAAATCAACAAGAGTTTCTCAACCTGATCAATAATTGTCGGCTCGTTGTCCACTGCATATTCTGTGAGTACGTTACCCGCGTTGCCGGTCGAAAACCAAGACAACGTACGAAAATCAGGACATTTTTTCTCGATTTTTCGTTCGAAAACCGATTTGTTCGACAAGTAATGCAGTCGAAAACTGAGGTTTCACTATATAAAACATCAAAGCAGAGAATATAATATTTGTCATCAAATATGGGAAAATTAATTCTTTAACTTATATTTAATTGTAAATATTGTTTTATTCTCATTTCTGCCAATATATTCTCAATGTTTTCCACTTGACTAAAGACACTTAGGTGACCCGTAGCTGGATCGCTAGCGCACTCAGCTCACACACTGAGTCCGGGGATCTAATCCCCGGTACAGCTGGAAAACATTAGGACGTGTTTCCATAAGACACCTGCCGTCCATGTTCACTCATCAGTAAAATAATTACCTGGGTGTTAGTCGACTGGTGTGGGTCGCATCCTGGGACAAAATTAACCTAATTTGCCCGAAATGCTCTGCATAACAAACGGCTTTCTATATAGTAATATGTCATTGATGTCAGCTATGCCTATATACCTTGTACATGTACTTGTAGTAAATAAAGATATATTATTATTATTATTATTATTATTATTATTATTATTATTATTATTATTATTATTATTATTATTATTATTATTATTATTATTATTATTATTATTATTATCATTTATATTATTATTGTTATTATTATTATTATTATTATTATTATTATTATTATTATTATTATTATTATTATTATTATTATTATTATTATTATTATTATTATTATTATTATTATTATTATTATTATTACTACTACTAATTCTTTGTATTGTATAAATAAAATAAAAATATTTGTCTTTACTGTTAAAATATTTGTTGAATATATTTAAAAATTGTACTTAGCTTTATTCTGTTGGTCGCTTAAGCCATGTCACTACTTATGAGGGAATGGCAAATTTAATTTAAATAAATGAATAGAAAAAAATATCATGAAAAGACATTAAATGTTTCATAGCAAAAGGTAAAAACAAAAATATGTGAACCCTCCCTCCACCGCCTCTTCTCCTCCCATCTACCTACCGAAAAACATTGTATAATTATGCATATAAAATTGCCGCTATTTCCATAATGAGGCCAAACAAAATGCAGTTTTTATGTTTCCTCAAAATGGAGCACAAAGTGACTCTCAGGCATGAGGACTTTACAGTCTCCACAGCGAGGGTGAAGTCTACAGTCCACCAAGTGTCAGTTAGTCTGGTATGACACAGTCAGAGACAGGTGACATCAGTCTCTGGTCGTCTCCACATGCAGGGACACGACTGACTGATACCAATGGATCTGCTTTATGGAAGGAGTCTACCACAACAGGTAAACTACCACAACGGGTAGACTACCACAACGTGTAGACTACCACAACGGGTAGACTACCACAACGTGGAGACTACCACAACGGGTAGACTATCACAACAAATAGAAAACCACGACGAATAAACTACAACTAAAGATAAATAAAGACACTGGAATATATGGTTTTGAAAACCGACGAGTTGAAGATTGAGACACTTAAGCAACATATGGATATGTATCTTTATTAAGGAAACGTTTCGCCACACAGTGGCTTCATCAGTCCAATACAAAGCAAAAAGGTGTAAGGAGAGGAGGAGTTTGAGGTAATCAGTCCCTCGGCCTGTAGTCGATGTGTTCAGTCCATCAATCTTGTAGAAAGTACAGCACAAGGCCGTAGAGGTGGCTTATATACTGTAGTCAGGTGAGTCGAAGCAGAGGAGGCGGGGTCATGTGGCACCATCCACTAGTCGAAGTAGGTCTTCGTCCAAAGGTTGGACAAGTGGATGGTGCCACATGACCCGCCTCCTCTGCTCGACTCACCTGACTACATATAAGCCACCCTCGGCCTTGTGCTGTACTCTACAAGATTGATGGACTGAACATGCTGGCCGAGGACTGATACCTCAAACTCTCCTCTCCTACACCTCTGCTTGATTGACTGATGAAGCCACGTGTGGCCGTTTCCTTAATAAAGATACCCAAGTGTTGCTTAAGTGTCTCAATCTTCAAAGACACTGGAAGGAGATACCGGGAGATAAAGTCAGTATCTTGGTGTTATTGGAGTACTGAGGAAGAATTTAAGCTCTAGCCTGAGGCCTGAATCTCGGTGCTGGGGCGTCTGTCACACAGCACGCCAGGTATGCTGTATGGCTGACATTACAGCATGCCAGGTATGCTGTATGGCTGACATTACATCATGCCAGGTATGCTGTATGGCTGACATTACATCATGCCAGGTATGCTGTATGGCTGACATTACATCATGCCAGGTATGCTGTATGGCTGACATTACATCATGCCAGGTATGCTGTATGGCTGACATTACATCATGCCAGGTATGCTGTATGGCTGACATTACATCATGCCAGGTATGCTGTATGGCTGACATTACAGCACGCCAGGTATACTGTGTGGCAGACATTACAGCATGCCAGGTGTGCTGTGTGGCAGACATCACAGCACGCCAGGTATACTGTGTGGCAGATACTACAGCATGCCAGGTATGCTGTGTGGCAGACATTACAGCATACCAGGTATGCTGTGTGGCAGACATTACATCATGCCAGGCATACTGTGTGGCAGACATTACAGCATGCCAGGTATGCTGTGTGGCAGACATTACAGCATGCCAGGTATGCTGTGTGGCAGACATTACAGCATGCCAGGTATGCTGTGTGGCAGACATTACAGCATGCCAGGTGTTCTGTGTGGCAGACATCACAGCATGCCAGGTATGCTGTGTGGCAGACATTACAGCATGCCAGGTATGCTGTGTGGCAGACATTACAGCATGCCAGGTATGCTGTGTGGCAGACATTACAGCATGCCAGGTATGCTGTGTGGCAGACATTACAGCATGCCAGGTGTGCTGTGTGGCAGACATCACAGCATGCCAGGTATGCTGTGTGGCAGACATTACAGCATGCCAGGTATGCTGTGTGGCAGACATCACAGCATGCCAGGTATGCTGTATGGCAGACATTACAGCATGCCAGGTATGCTGTATGGCAGACATTTTAGCATGCTAGGTATGCCGTGTTGCAGAAATTACAGCATGCCAGGTATGCTGTGTGGCAGACATTACAGCATGCGAGGTATGCTGTGTGGCAGACATTACAGGATGCCAGGTATGCTGTATGACAAATATTACAGCACGCCAGGTATGCTGTGTGGCAGACATCACAGCATGCCAGGTATGCTGTGTGGCAGACATTACAGCGCGCCAGTTGTGCTGTGTGGCAGACATTACAGCATGCCAGGTATGCTATGTGGCAGACATCACAGCATGCCAGGTATGCTGTGTGGCAGACATTACAGCGCGCCAGTTGTGCTGTGTGGCATACATTGCAGCATGCCAGGTATGCTGTGTGGCAGACATTACAGCGCGCCAGTTGTGCTGTGTGGCAGACATTACAGCATGCCAGGTATGCTGTGTGGCAGACATCACAGCATGCCAGGTATGCCGTGTGGCAGACATTACAGCATGCCAGGTATGCTGTGTGGCAGACATCACAGCATGCCAGGTATGCTGTGTGGCAGACATTACAGCATGCCAGGTATGCTGTGTGGCAGATATTACAGCATGCCAGGTATGCTGTATGGCAAATATTACAGCACGCCAGGTATGCTGTGTGGCAGACATCACAGCATGCCAGGTATGCTGTGTGGCAGACATTGCAGCATGCCAGGTATGCTGTGTGGCAGACATTACAGCACGCTAGGTATGCTGTGTGGCAGATATTTCAGCATGCGAGGTATGCTGTGTGGCAGATACTACAGCATGCCAGGTATGCTGTGTGACAGACATTACAGCATGCCAGGTATGCTGTGTGACAGACATTACAGCATGCCAGGTATGCTGTGTGGCAGACATTACAACATGCCAGGTATGCTGTGTGACAGACATTACAGCATGCCAGGTATGCTGTGTGGCAGATACTACAGCATGCCAGGTATGCTGTGTGACAGACATTACAGCATGCAGGTATCGTAGGAGACATTACAGCATGCCAGGTATGCTGTGTGGCAGATATACAGCATGCCAGGTATGCTGTGTGACAGACATTACAGCATGCCAGGTATGATGTGTGACAGACATTACAGCATGCCAGGTATGCTGTGTGGCAGACATTACAGCATGCCAGGTATGCTGTATGGCAGACATTACAGCATGCGAGGTATGCTGTGTGGCAGACGTTACAGCATGCGAGGTATGCTGTGTGGCAGACATTACAGCATGCGAGGTATGCTGTGTGGCAGACATTACAGCATGCGAGGTATGCTATGTGGCAGACATTGCAGCATGCCAGGTATGCTGTGTGGCAGACATTACAGCATGCCAGGTATGCTGTGTGGCAGACATTACAACATGAGAGGTATGCTGTGTGGCAGACATTACAACATGGAGGATGCTGTGTGAGACATTACAGCATGCTAGGATGCAGTGTGAGACATTACAGCATGCGAGGTATGCTGTGGCAGACATTACAGCATGCAGGTATGCTTTGTGGTAGACATTACAGCATGCAGGTATGCTATGTAGCAGACATTGCAGCAGCCAGGTATGCTTTGTGGCAGACATTACAGCATGCCAGGTATGCTGTGTGGCAGACATTACAACATGAGAGGTATGCTGTGTGGCAGACATTACAACATGAGAGGTATGCTGTGTGGCAGACATTTCAGCATACGAAGTATGCTTTGTGGTAGACATTACAGCATGCGAGGTATGCTTTGTGGTAGACATTACAGCATGCGAGGTATGCAGTGAGACTATGAGCACAGGATGCTGTGTCAGACATTACAGCATGCAGGTATGCTGTGTGGCAGACATTACAGGATGCCAGGTGCTGTTGCAAATTACACAGCCAGGTATGCTGTGGCAGACATCACAGCAGCCAGGTATGCTGTGTGGCAGACATTACAGGCAGTTTGCTGTGTGGCAGACATTCAGCATGCAGGTATGCTTGTGGAGACATACAGCATGCCAGGTATGCTTGTGGAGACATTACAGCGCCAGTTGTGTTGTGGCAGACATTCAGCATGCCAGGTTGCTGTGTGGCAGAATTACAGCGCCAGTTGTTTGTGTGGCAGACATTACAGCATGCCAGGTATGCTGTGGGCAGACATCACAGCATGCCAGGTATGCGTTGCAGACATTACAGCATGCCAGGTATGCTGTGTGGCAGACATTACAGAGAGGTATGCTGTGTGGCAGACATTACAGCATGCCAGGTATGCTGTATGGAGATATTACAGCAGCCAGGTATGCTGTGTGGCAACATACAGCTGCCAGGTATGCTGTGGGACATACACGCGCCAGTTGCTGTTGGCAGACATCAGCATGCCAGGATGTTGTGGAGACACACAGGTATGCAGACATACAACAGGTATTGCAACATACAATGGGTTACGGCTGTGTGCAGAATACAGCACAGGTATGCTTTGGACATGAAGCAGGTATGCTGTGCAGACATTACTGCCAGGTATGTGTGTGGCAGAATTACGGAGGTATGTGGGAACATTACAACATGCAGGTATGCTGTGTGCAGACATTACACATGCCAGGTATGTGTGGCAGATACACACAGGTATGCTGTGCAGACACAGCAGCCAGGTATGCTGAGACATGCCAGGTATGGCAGACATTACAGCATGCGAGGTATGCTATGTGGCAGACATTGCAGCATGCCAGGTATGCTGTGTGGCAGACATTACAGCATGCCAGGTATGCTGTGTGGCAGACATTACAACATGAGAGGTATGCTGTGTGGCAGACATTACAACATGAGAGGTATGCTGTGTGGCAGACATTACAGCATGCCAGGTATGCTGTGTGGCAGACATTACAGCATGCCAGGTATGCTGTGTGGCAGACATTACAGCATGCGAGGTATGCTATGTGGCAGCATTACAGCATGCCAGGTGCTGTGTGGCCCAGCATGCCAGGTATGCTGTGTGCAGACATTACAGCATGCCAGGTATGCTGTGTGGCAGACATTACAACATGCAGGTATGCTGTTGGCCCCCCCCCCCCCCCCCCCCCCCCCCCCCCCCCCCCCCCTTTTTTTTTTTTTTTTTTTTTTTTTTTTTTTTTTTTTTTTTTTTTTTTTTTTTTTTGGCAGACATTACAGCATGCAGGTATGCTGTGTGGCAACATTACAGCATGCAGGTATGCTGTGTGGCAGACATTACAGCATGCAGGTATGCTGTGTGTAGACATTACAGCACAGGTATCTAGCAGACATTCAGCAGCCAGGTATGCTGTGTGGCAGACATTACAGCATGCCAGGTATGCTGTGTGGCAGACATTACAGCATAAGGTATGCTGTGTGGCAGACATTTAAACAGAGTATGCTGTGAGACATCTCAGCATCGAAGTATGCTTGTGGTACATTACACTGCGAGGTATGCTATGTGGAGACATTCAGCATGCAGGTATGCTTGTGGCAGACATTACATAGGTATCTGTGTGGAGACATTACAACATGAAGTATGCTTGTGGCAGACATTACCAGGTATGCTGTTGAGACTTCAAACCACGTATGCTTGTGGAGACATTTCAGCATCATATGCTTATGGCTAACATTACAGCACAGTATGCTATGTGGATTACAGCATACGATGTTGCTAATTGCAGACATTTCACATGGTATGTGTGGAGACATTAATTGCCCGGTATGCTGTTGGAGAACATACAGCATCACAGGATCCAACGTGAGTTAGCTAATCATCCTTGTGGTTAATAACATGTTTTACAATAACCCCAGGATTTGCTCAATTACTAGCAGCTGTTCGCATTACAATCTTGTCAACATTTACAGTAGTTCTAATGTTTAACTTCATTGACCATGATATGGTGCCTTAAGATGCTCAGCGTTATTACTTTGTAACATTTCCTCTTCGACATCAAGATTAAGGGTATGTTTTTAACGAATTTTAAGCAGACTTTGTACGTGCATTTTACATGCACGAAAAGGGGCTGAGCGCGTAATCTATGTGAGAATATTGCACTGAAAAGTTAACATATGGTGTTTAACCCACCCATCAGCCATTGCCTCTTCCTAGAGAAGGGAACTAGACCCACTTACCCACCAACATGCTGAATTTCTTATGCCCACTGAGTAGTCACTCGAAGGGAATTACTACATAAGAGTTCAAAATTGCAGTTAAACCTATGATAGTTCCTAAACCTATGACTGTAGCTGGATGCAGTGCATTCTTTCATAGGTTTACAGATCATTCATTATCAATTTTCTAACTACTGCTTTTCCACTAAATGACGTCCTTAAGAAACATATTTAACATTTCTGAACTAGTAACCAAGAAAACGTGCTCCTGTCCTAAAGTTTCCTGATTTCAGTCATGAAATCAGGAAGGTATTTGTGAAATCGTCTGTAAAGAGAAAAACAGTAAGCAGCAACAAGTAATTGGCAGAAGTAAAGTGCTTACCAAGACATTACTTGTGGCCTTTTTCAATTCTGAGAAATCTACCTGTACTCTATCAAGATTAGGACTATATTTTTCTTATTTCCAAACATGAAGTTTTCAGGAAAGTATGCAAGATTGTTACTAACTCTCAATGATTATAGCCCAACCATTACAGATAAACCATTACAGATAAACCATTACAGATAAACCATTGCAGATAAACCATTGCAGATAAACAAAAGGATGTGGTGTCCGATATAAGTAGGCGAAACAGATAGGAACCTCGAAACACGCCTCCATGAACACTTTAACGCATGTAGGAATGAAAACTTGAACAACGCCTGTGTACAACACTGGAATTCCACCAATCACCTCATGAAATTCTACGACGCCCGACTAGTGATCTGAGAGCCTAATTTCCGCAGACGTAAATGCCTTGAATCATCATTAATCGCTGTTTCTAAAACAATCAAGCACAATAAAAGCAACTTCATCATCTCTGAAGTATTAGCAAAAGTCCACCTCAAAAGAGTAAACCCTGCCATCACATAGTCTCTGCTGCTAATACTACACTAGAACATAACAGAGGAGCAACATTGAAACAGACCTTCTCAAATCCAACCACCAACAGAAATATTTGTGGAAATAAATGGTATAAAATACCGACACAATGGAAAAATAAACACATAAGCAGTATAATGTGATCCTTTATTGACAACGTTTCGCCCACGCAGTGGGCTTTATCTGTCTGTGACTCGATAAAGCCCACTGCGTGGGCGAAACGTTGTCAATAAAGGATCACATTACTGCTTATGTGTTTATTTTTCCAGAAATATTTGTCTAACCTATTTTTATGCTACCCAAGTAATAGCTTTTATAACCTTTTACTCAAGTGCAAGTTGATTGTTCTACCATATTGTATTACTACTACTACTACAACTAATATTACTACTACTACACTAATATTACTACTACTACAACTAATATTACTACTTCTACTACTACCACTAGTATTACACCTCACTCTGAGCCTATATATATCCTCTGTGTCACAGTATTGTTTATAACGGCTTGACAAAGCTCCTGGAGAGCGAAACGTTGCCACAATAAAATGTCACATTTAGTTGCACTTTTGTCCTTTTACCTAACAAATAAAAGGTTGTTTGCGACGGTTAAAATTTCTGGTAACACTGATTATGAGGAAGTGGTTTGGTTTCCAGTGATTAAGTTCCAGCGAAAGAGGTTGCCAACCTTCGAATAAAACCTCCCTGTTCCTTTGACTTGATAAGGAATCAAAGCTCACTATTACGAATATCCAGACTGGAAAGAGGTAATAGTCAATTAACTGTGATAATAGATAATGTCTTTTGATATTGCAAACTCGTATCTATTCCTAACAAAATTGCAAAGACTCTGAATGATCGTTCGACAGAAGTACTATAGAACTTCTGCAATTGAAAGTCTATGTCTGCATTTTGTATTTCCAAATTACGTCCCCAGACATTTACTAATCCCCTTTTGACCCCCAGCCATTTATCGTCCCTTCGATAGTCCCGTCGACCCTTAGGGGTCGATATTGACCACTTTAGGGAACCCTAGTCTAAAAGAATACACTAGCAGGAAAATTCTCTGTGTTGACACCGCCGGTTAACCCTGAATGTACCACCTGGAATGTCGTTATTACACATGTACAAGTACAGTGACTGTACCTCCTGGAATGTCGCTATTACACATGTACAGTACAGTGACTGTACCTCCTGGAATGTCGCTATTACACATGTACAGTACAGTGACTGTACCACCTGGAATGTCGTTATTACACATGTACAAGTACAGTGACTGTACCACCTGGAATGTCGCTATTACACATGTACAGTACAGTGACTGTACCACCTGGAATGTCGCTATTACACATGTACAGTGCAGTGACTGTACCACCTGGAATGTCGTTATTACACATGTACAAGTACAGTGACTGTACCACCTGGAATGTCGCTATTACACATGTACAGTACAGTGACTGTACCACCTGGAATGTCGTTATTACACATGTACAGTACAGTGACTGTACCACCTGGAATGTCGTTATTACACATGTACAAGTACAGTGACTGTACCTCCTGGAATGTCGCTATTACACATGTACAGTACAGTGACTGTACCACCTGGAATGTCGTTATTACACATGTACAAGTACAGTGACTGTACCACCTGGAATGTCGCTATTACACATGTACAGTACAGTGACTGTACCACCTGGAATGTCGCTATTACACATGTACAGTACAGTGACTGTACCACCTGGAATGTCGTTATTACACATGTACAGTACAGTGACTGTACCACCAGGAATGTCGTTATTACACATGTACAGTACAGTGACTGTACCACCTGGAATGTCGTTATTACACATGTACAAGTACAGTGACTGTACCACCTGGAATGTCGCTATTACACATGTACAGTACAGTGACTGTACCACCTGGAATGTCGCTATTACACATGTACAGTACAGTGTCTGTACCACCTGGAATGTCGTTATTACACATGTACAGTACAGTGACTGTACCACCTGGAATGTCGTTATTACACATGTACAAGTACAGTGACTGTACCTCCTGGAATGTCGCTATTACACATGTACAGTACAGTGACTGTACCACCTGGAATGTCGTTATTACACATGTACAAGTACAGTGACTGTACCTCCTGGAATGTCGCTATTACACATGTACAAGTACAGAGACTGTACCACCTGGAATGTCGCTATTACACATGTACAGTACAGTGACTGTACCACCTGGAATGTCGCTATTACACATGTACAGTACAGTGACTGTACCACCTGGAATGTCGTTATTACACATGTACAAGTACAGTGACTGTACCACCTGGAATGTCGTTATTACACATGTACAAGTACAGTGACTGTACCTCCTGGAATGTCGTTATTACACATGTACAGTACAGTGACTGTACCACCTGGAATGTCGCTATTACACATGTACAGTACAGTGACTGTACCACCTGGAATGTCGTTATTACACATGTACAGTACAGTGACTGTACCACCTGGAATGTTGTTATTACACATGTACAGTACAGTGACTGTACCACCTGGAATGTCGTTATTACACATGTACAGTACAGTGACTGTACCACCTGGAATGTTGTTATTACACATGTACAGTACAGTAGTACAGTGGTACTTATATTCCAACTTTCGATTTTTTATGCATTGAAACATTTCAGATTGGAAAGAAACACTTGAAGCAAAATTGTGTTCTAATACCAGCACACTGATCCAATCATTGCTGAAAATAATTGTCATTTGTATATGATTTCTATAGTAAATAATACAATGGTTGAAACTTATATTCCTTTGAATCCTAATCATTCGCAGTTTTATTGTAATATAAATATTGAATATACATATATGAAAGTAAAATGATCAAATATAGTCGCTGCTTTAGGAGTATACTATTTTATGGCTCAGGGGAAAAAACACAGTGATTACTGATGACCAGGAGGGAATATGTTTTACGTGCTCCTTGGCAATGATCAGAGTTATGTACTCTTGAGTCAGTGTCTTTCTCCGCCAAGTCGCTCACCACGATGTTTAGAAAGAGAGTCTGAAGGATATTTTTCCCAGGAAAGTTGGATCCTAGCTAAGAATGCCGAAAAAGTCATTGAACAAAAGGAGGAAATCTTGTTTAGGTCGACGACTATTCTTCTGAAGAGTTCATGATGGTCACTCATGTCATCCTTTATTCGTTTCAACATCATCTTTTATCTGGCAGTCAGCGAGGCGTCATAAAGTTCAAGGGGGCACAAGTTTTAACTGGTAATTTTCTTTGCAATAATTTCATTCTCATATGCCAGAAGTTATTTATGAAGTTGAGATCGTGTGCAGGAGCACGAAGCGGAGCAGGTGCCCGAAAACAAGCCCTGAAATACCCCTGGAAGGTGAAAGTTCTTCTTCCAGGGTAATCTCCAGCACAAAATGGTGACACGCCAAGGGAAAAAGTTCTTTTTTCAGATTTCACTCCCGCAAAATGCAATTACTAATTATGTGTTTTCAGTGGTGGTAGCGAAGCAAATGCTGGTGATCCTCTTTTTCACGATCCACTCCTCGAGGGCTGCTTGATCTATAACATCTGGAGATGGCATTCTCAGGCCCAGTTTAGAGTATAAAACTTCAAGGAACTCGTAACATGCCTTTCCAAAGACGAGGGTTGGAAACCAGTTCACTACGTCTTTCCTGATTATGCCAGATATAATTTATTTCTAGTCAGCAACGAGCAGTGTTTGGAAAAAAACTTGTCTTCAGACTCTGAAAAATCTTCTTCTGATACTTCCTTCGCTGATGATGGATCGAAGTGTAACTAATGGTTAGCTCGCCAGGAAGAATTTAGATTCATGATTATTGCCGGTCTCTGCAAACTCCATCTACATCAACTTCACAATTTTCGGTGATACGTTTGGACAAGGAAGCCAGCAAGATAAGTAAGATAGGTGTAGATGCAGCTTCCTTCCTCTAGTTCTCTAGAAATATTCTCACTTCAGTCTTCAGGCTCTTCAATCTTGACCTCCTTCCTCGAAATCTTTATGCCAACAGAACTCTGGGAAAGTAGGAACTGACAACCTTCCACCACCCACATTATCCACATCTCTTGAGAAAGGATATCGGAGAGTTCTTCTTGAGATGGAATCCGAAGCATGATTCTTCAACCACGTAGGTATTCCATTTTCGTTCCAAAAGAACATCACCGCCGCCGCAGTCGTCAGGTTCAAGGTTGTCCGGAGAGTTTTCTCAGTGAGGTGATGGTGACAGTTGTAGGCCAGTAAGACATTCCAGTGAAATTGCATTGCAAAACAATTGTACTGATCCCAACACTACTGATATGTTGAAATTTCATTTATATTTCTTACTTTCTTAATGAAACATGTTAAAAAATAGTTCTTGTTAAAAATTTTGACCCAACGATAAGAACCGATTTAATGTACAACATATTCTAAACTTTTCTCTTAACAGTATGACAGGAGAGACCTAGCATATTGTTTAGTACTTTCATGTGAGCCTTTGCTCTCACCTCTGCAGTGTACAAGAGGAGATTTTGCCCCCTGATATTGCTTGCTATTTGTCTTGTGATTTTGATCTTAATGCAGCCTATGCCAGAGCCTTAATACCTAGTTTATCTTAATGCAGCCTATGCCAGAGCCTTAATACCTAGTTTATCTTAATGCAGCCTATGCTAGAGCCTTAATACCTAGTTTATCTTAATACAGCCTATGCTAGAGCCCTAATACATAGTTTATCTTAATACAGCCTATGCTAGAGCCTTAATACCTAGTTTATCTTAACGCAGCCTATGCCAGAGAATTAATACCTAGTTTATCTTAATGCAGCCTATGCCAGAGCCTTAATACCTAGTTTATCTTAATGCAGCCTATGCTAGAGCCGTAATACCTAGTTTATCTTAATGCAGCCTATGCCAGAGCCTTAATACCTAGTTTATCTTAATGCAGCCTATGCCAGAGCCTTAATACCTAGTTTATCTTAATGCAGCCTATGCTAGAGCCTTAATACCTAGTTTATCTTAATGCAGCCTATGACAGAGCCTTAATACCTAGTTTAACTTAATACAGCCAATGCTAGAGCCTTAATACCTAGTTTATCTTAATGCAGCTTATGCTAGAGCCTTAATACCTAGTTTATCTTAATGCAGCCTATGCTAGAGCCTTAATACCTAGTTTATCTTAATGCAGCCTATGCTAGAGCCTTAATACCTAGTTTATCCTAATGCAGCCTATGCTAGAGCCTTAATACCTAGTTTATCTTAATACAGCCTATGCTAGAGCCTTAATACCTAGTTTATCTTAATGCAGCCTATGCCAGAGCCTTAATACCTAGTTTATCTTAATGCAGCCTATGCTAGAGCCTTAATACTTAGTTTATCTTAATGCAGCCTATGCCAGAGCTTTAATACCTAGTTTATCTTAATGCAGCCTATGCTAGAGCCTTAATACCTAGTTTATCTTAATGCAGCCTATGCCAGAGCCTTAATACCTAGTTTAACTTAATACAGCCTATGCTAGAGCCTTAATACCTAGTTTATCTTAATGCAGCTTATGCTAGAGCCTTAATACCTAGTTTATCTTAATGCAGCCTATGCTAGAGCCTTAATACCTAGTTTATCTTAATGCAGCCTATGCTAGAACCTTAATACCTAGTTTATCTTAATGCAGCCTATGCTAGAGTCTTAATACCTAGTTTATCTTAATACAGCCTATGCTAGAGCCTTAATACCTAGTTTATCTTAATGCAGCCTATGCCAGAGCCTTAATACCTAGTTTATCTTAATGCAGCCTATGCTAGAGTCTTAATACCTAGTTTATCTTAATACAGCCTATGCTAGAGCCTTAATACCTAGTTTATCTTAATGCAGCCTATGCCAGAGCCTTAATATCTAGTTTATCTTAATGCAGCCTATGCTAGAGCCTTAATACCTAGTTTATCTTAATGCAGCCTATGCCAGAGCCTTAATACCTAGTTTATCTTAATGCAGCCTATGCCAGAGCCTTAATACCTAGTTTAACTTAATACAGCCTATGCTAGAGCCTTAATACCTAGTTTATCTTAATGCAGCCTATGCCAGAGCCTTAATACCTAGTTTATCTTAATGCAGCCTATGCTAGAGCCTTAATACCTAGTTTATCTTAATGCAGCCTATGCTAGAGCCTTAATACCTAGTTTATCTTAATGCAGCCTATGCCAGAGCCTTAATACCTAGTTTAACTTAATACAGCCTATGCCAGAGCCTTAATACCTAGTTTATCTTAATGCAGCCTATGCTAGAGCCTTAATACCTAGTTTATCTTAATGCAGCTTATGCTAGAGCCTTAATACCTAGTTTATCTTAATGCAGCCTATGCTAGAGCCTTAATACCTAGTTTATCTTAATGCAGCCTATGCTAGAACCTTAATACCTAGTTTATCTTAATGCAGCCTATGCTAGAGTCTTAATACCTAGTTTATCTTAATACAGCCTATGCTAGAGCCTTAATACCTAGTTTATCTTAATGCAGCCTATGCCAGAGCCTTAATACCTAGTTTATCTTAATGCAGCCTATGCTAGAGTCTTAATACCTAGTTTATCTTAATACAGCCTATGCTAGAGCCTTAATACCTAGTTTATCTTAATGCAGCCTATGCCAGAGCCTTAATATCTAGTTTATCTTAATGCAGCCTATGCTAGAGCCTTAATACCTAGTTTATCTTAATGCAGCCTATGCCAGAGCCTTAATACCTAGTTTATCTTAATGCAGCCTATGCCAGAGCCTTAATACCTAGTTTAACTTAATACAGCCTATGCTAGAGCCTTAATACCTAGTTTATCTTAATGCAGCCTATGCTAGAGCCTTAATACCTAGTTTATCTTAATGCAGCCTATGCTAAAGCCTTAATACCTAGTTTATCTTAATGCAGCCTATGCTAGAGCCTTAATACCTAGTTTATCTTAATGCAGCCTATGCCAGAGCCTTAATACCTAGTTTATCTTAATGCAGCCTATGCTAGAGCCTTAATACCTAGTTTATCTTAATGCAGCCTATGCTAAAGCCTTAATACCTAGTTTATCTTAATGCAGCCTATGCTAGAGCCTTAATACCTAGTTTATCTTAATGCAGCCTATGCCAGAGCCTTAATACCTAGTTTATCTTAATGCAGCCTATGCTAGAGCCTTAATACCTAGTTTATCTTAATGCAGCCTATGCTAAAGCCTTAATACCTAGTTTATCTTAATGCAGCCTATGCTAGAGCCTTAATACCTAGTTTATCTTAATGCAGCCTATGCCAGAGCCTTAATACCTAGTTTATCTTAATGCAGCCTATGCTAGAGCCTTAATACCTAGTTTATCTTAATGCAGCCTATGCTAAAGCCTTAATACCTAGTTTATCTTAATGCAGCCTATGCCAGAGCCTTAATACCTAGTTTATCTTAATGATTGACAAATAAAGTATCGTTGAATATCGAAACTGTTTCATTAGGTAGTAGCCAGTGTATGTCACCATGCATTTAGAAGGAATTGAAACCAAACTTGTAGACAAACATACTGATGCATATCTCATCCCAAAGTCAAAACTGGGAAACTGTAGTTGACTCTCGTTCTTACTCGACGCTCACCCTGAGGGCACATAATGCTCTATGCTACCTGAGGTATAGTGCCCCTGAAATTCATCTGATTTCCTTGTCTGGTACTATCAGAAAACTAGCATGTATTTCTTCAAGCTTAATGCTAACTGATAACCTCTTAACACGAGGCTTAATGTTCTGAATTTACATGAGTGTCTAAAAGTAAAATAAATATTTAAATAGCTAGTTAAAAATAATATGGTGCAGTCTTATGTCAACGTGAAGCTCAGTTTCTTTTTTTTCCTTTTGAATATTCCAGTTTCACAGTGATCTAGATGATTAATAATAAAAGTAGTAAACTGGCATCTTTTAAAAATATTCCACTGAAATAAAAATTCAAATTCATTCAATACAATTGGCAAATTGCCAATTATACATGCCTTAATCAAATACAAACTTCAATTAATTAAGATACATGATAGCATTGTTTTTACTGGATGTGTTATCATGGCAAAAATATTAGTAGTGTGTTAGTCATGGTAGTGTTGCCATGAACCATGTTGTTATGGATGTTGTTGTCATGGCAACTGAGAGTCTGAATCGATCAAAAGAGACATTCTCAATTTATCACAAAGAAACCAATTAGCTAAGTCACTTAATATAACTAGCAAATTTTGACTTACATAGTTCATAGCTAATCAGAAGAGTATCGGCTGTACTTCAACCAATACTCCCAAATTATTTAATTTCTTTCGTAGACACTCTGGTGTCTTTTCTAAGCTTCACTTCCTCACCTACTAGCTTTCAGCACTTCACCTCACACGGTAACTGAGCTCTCACCTGCACCTTCACTGTCACCTGAGCCAACCTTCCTCTTAGCACTTGACACTGTAAGAAAGGAAGTTAGGAGTGCCTAACATTGTTGCAGTTAATGCTATGTCTTTCATTTACTATATGTTTGGCTCACTGACTGCTTGTAATTCAGTCATTGATGTGATGCTGTTGATTTTTTATATCTTTCTTCTTTCAAGGCACCGGCCACATCCCACCGAGGCAGGGTGGCCAAAAAAGAAAAACAAAAGTTTATATTTTTAGTTTTCTTTTAGGGGTTACTAGCCCCTTGCTCCCAGCATTTTAGTCACCTCTTACGACACGCATGGTTTACGGAGGAAGAATTCTGTTCCATTTCCCAATGAGAAGATTTTTTATATATCTCCATATATTTCACCTGTTGGGACTGTTTCGTTCTATATGTATATATAAACAAAGAATTTCAGTGAACTGATCAAGCATGATCTTTTGTTGTAAAATAATTGTTGATTTCCATTTCTTATATTTCTTAGATTTTTTTTATATCATGTTCCGATTAACAATATCTATTTGTTATCTATAATTGATATTAAACTAACAGGATGATAGTAATTGGTCGACGGTCAATGTTTGCTAACTTTATATCGTTTAGCATCCATGGTTATTTGTAATTTGTTAATATTATTGGTACTCACACTAGTATCTACATTTCTATATTATTCTAGCAGGAGATCGTCTGGTCTACTTAAGTTCTTAATATTTAGTTTCAATATGTATTTAAAATGCTGCTAATTTCGTTAATATTTAGCTTGTTACATTTAGGCAATAAAAACACGTTTTGCTATCTGGGAATGTTGAAGTTATGTCCAGCTGTATATATTCACCGAAAAACTCTCTTTTTTTGTAAACAGATCAGATATACAGGCCAAGAGCTGTTATCCTATAAAGGCTCATTTCAAAGCCCAGCTCTGTCTAAACATAAGAACATAAGAATGGAGGAACACTGCAGAAGGCCTACTGGCCCATACAAGGCAGGTCCTTATCAAAACCACCACTACCTAAGAATTTACTCCCGTACTCACGACACTAATCAAACCCAGCCCCTCCCACTCATATATTTGTCCAATCTCTTTTTAAAGCCACCCAAGGTCCTAGCCTCTATCACCCTACTCGGAAGATTGTTCCACGCATCTACAACTCTGTTCGAAAACCAGTACTTGCCTATGTCCTTTCTAAATCTAAATTTATCCAATTTAAATCCGTTATTTCTGGTTCTTACTTGGTTCGATATCCTCAGTATTTTATTAATATCTCCTTTGTTTATGCCCATCATCCACTTGTACACCTCGATGATATCTCCCCTCATTCTACGTCTCTCCAGAGAGTGGAGATTAAACGCTCTAAGTCTATCTTCATACGGGAGATTTCTTATACTGTAAATCATTTTAGTCATTCTTCTCTGTATGTTCAGCAACTTCTGTTGCTTATACTTCTTGAAATAAATCCTAGTAATCTGTTAGCCTTATTGCGCACACTTAGGCACTGTTGTCTTGGCTTTAGATTTCTGCTTACCATGACTCCCAAGTCTTTTTCACATTCTGTATGATCAAGCTCAACTTCACCTAGTTTATAAATTCGAGGGATATTTTCATTACCAACGACTAGCACCTTACACTTGTCCACATTGAACTTCATCTGCCAAGACATTAATGTCGCTATTTATTCCCTCATCTATGTCGTTTATGTAAGAACATAAGAAACATACGAACACTTGGGATGCTGCCCACACCAGTCGACTGCATCCAGGTACCTACTTACTGCTAGGTGAAAAGGGGCAGTAAGTGTAAGGTGACTAACACCTAGGTACCTACTCACAGCTAGGTGACCAGGGGCAGCAGGTGTTAGGAAACAAGACCAACATGCCTTTGTTGCATTTTGTTTATTTTTAAATTTTTGGATAGTGAAAGATCCTGTTGTTGCTGTCACTCTTTTTCTCCCAGAAGCATTTAAAAAATTAATTGAGGATACCTTTGATGTTGTCTGTAATTCGTCTTTCTAATTATCTGTTTATATTTAGTGTATGTATATCACGGATTTTACTTATGACCTCGACTAATTGTTGTGTCTGCCAATCTACTTTTATTGTTTTTTTTTCAGGGACTGATTACCTCATCTTTTGTATATAGTTCTACTGTCTTCCAATTATGTCCTGAAATTTGTATTGATAAAGCCACTGGAGGGCGAAACGTCTACAATAAAGATACACAGATGTTGTATATGTGTCTAATTTTTATCTTGTGGGTATTGTATACCATTCATGTACAACATGATTATGTATGTTACAATCAGTGTCAGAATAAAATACTAGGAGTGGCAGTCATGAAGTGACGGTCATGAAGTGGCAGTCATGAAGTGACGGTCATAGAGTGGCAGTCATGAAGTGACGGTCATGAAGTGGCAGTCATGAAGTGACGCTCATGAAGTGGCAGTCATGAAGTGACGGTCATGAAGTGGCAGTCATGAAATGACGGTCATAGAGTGGCAGTCATGAAGTGACGGTCATGAAGTGGCAGTCATGAAGTGACGGTCATGAAGTGGCAGTCATGAAGTGACGCTCATGAAGTGGCAGTCATGAAGTGACGGTCATGAAGTGGCAGTCATGAAGTGAAGGTCATGAAGTGGCAGTCATGAAGTGACGGTCATGAAGTGGCAGTCATGAAGTGACGGTCATGAAGTGGCAGTCATGAAGTGACGGTCATAGAGTGGCAGTCATGAAGTGACGGTCATGAAGTGGCAGTCATGAAGTGACGGTCATGAAGTGGCAGTCATGAAGTGAAGGTCATGAAGTGGCAGTCATGAAGTGACGGTCATGAAGTGGCAGTCATGAAGTGACGGTCATGAAGTGGCAGTCATGAAGTGACGGTCATAGAGTGGCAGTCATGAAGTGACGGTCATGAAGTGGCAGTCATGAAGTGACGGTCATAGAGTGGCAGTCATGAAGTGACGGTCATGAAGTGGCAGTCATGAAGTGAGGTCATGAGTGGCAGTCATGAAGTGACGGTCATGAAGTGGCAGTCATGAAGTGAAGGTCATGAAGTGGCAGTCATGAAGTGACGGTCATGAAGTGGCAGTCATGAAGTGACGGTCATGAAGTGGCAGTCATGAAGTGACGGTCATAGAGTGGCAGTCATGAAGTGACGGTCATGAAGTGGCAGTCATGAAGTGACGGTCATAGAGTGGCAGTCATGAAGTGACGGTCATGAAGTGGCAGTCATGAAGTGACGGTCATAGAGTGGCAGTCATGAAGTGACGGTCATGAAGTGGCAGTCATGAAGTGAAGGTCATGAAGTGGCAGTCATGAAGTGACGGTCATGAAGTGGCAGTCATGAAGTGACGGTCATGAAGTGGCAGTCATGAAGTGACGGTCATAAAGTGGCAGTCATGAAGTGACGGTCATGAAGTGGCATTCATGAAGTGACGGTCATAGAGTGGCAGTCATGAAGTGACGGTCATGAAGTGGCAGTCATGAAGTGACGGTCATAGAGTGGCAGTCATGAAGTGACGGTCATGAAGTGGCAGTCATGAAGTGACGGTCATGAAGTGGCAGTCATGAAGTGACGCTCATGAAGTGGCAGTCATGAAGTGACGCTCATGAAGTGGCAGTCATGAAGTGACAGTCATGAAGTGGCAGTCATGAAGTGACGCTCATGAAGTGGCAGTCATGAAGTGACGGTCATGAAGTGGCAGTCATGAAGTGACGGTCATGAAGTGGCAGTCATGAAGTGACGGTCATGAAGTGGCAGTCATGAAGTGACGGTCATGAAGTGGCAGTCATGAAGTGACGGTCATGAAGTGGCAGTCATGAAGTGACGGTCATGAAGTGGCAGTCATGAAGTGACGGTCATGAAGTGACGGTCATGAAGTGACGGTCATGAAGTGACGGTCATGAAGTGACGGTCATGAAGTGGCAGTCATGAAAACTAAGGTTTGAAAGCTTATGTTGTTCCAGCTGGTAAGTCTCGTACCTTCATCGATCCCTAATATATTACTTTAATTTATTTTTGGGGTATTAAAACTACCAGCTATTCAAGCCACTTATATTATTAATTAATTTCATTTCGTTCTACAAAAAAAGTATCATTATCGTAACTTTCTTGGAGGAACGACAAACTGAACAAATATATATTTTTTAGCTTTCATTAGGGTGAATTTCGACATGTAAATGGACATATTCTTCTTCATATTCTTGGCTTTTTCAAAAAAAAATCACGGTATTAACTTTTTATGAATTTTCATTAAAAATTCGGTATTCAGACGAGGCTGTTTTTTTCTGCCTCATATCAGTTTGAATTAAAAGTTACATATAGTAATTATATCCAGATACTCTGATGACATATATGGCGGTAAATCGTCTGTTTAATTTTATTACTATCAACAGTAAAGAAAAAAAAATATTTTCTTTCATCTATCAGGACTTATCTGTTAGCTGGATTATTTATATTAAATAATTTTACTGATTACCAGCTTAGGTATGGCTGACTACTCTCTTCCACCTCCAGTCACTTCACTTAGTTATGGCTGACTGCTCTTCTCCACCTCCAGTCACTTCACTTAGTTATGGCTGACTGCTCTCTTCCACCTCCAGTCACTTCACTTAGTTATGGCTGACTACTCTCTTCCACCTCCAGTCACTTCACTTAGTTATGGCTGACTACTCTCTTCCACCTCCAGACACTTCACTTAGTTATGGCTGACTACTCTCTTCCACCTCCAGTCACTTCACTTAGTTATGGCTGACTGTTCTCTTCCACCTCCCGTCACTTCACTTAGTTATGGCTGACTGCTCTCCTCCACCTCCAGTCACTTCACTTAGTTATGGCTGACTGCTCTCCTCCACCTCCCGTCACTTCACTTAGTTATGGCTGACTGCTCTTCTACACCTCCAGTCACTTCACTTAGTTATGGCTGACTGCTCTCCTCCACCTCCAGTCACTTCACTTAGTTATGGCTGACTGCTCTCTTCCACCTCCAGTCACTTCACTTAGTTATGGCTGACTGCTCTCTTCCACCTCCAGTCACTTCACTTAGTTATGGCTGACTGCTCTCTTCCATCTCCAGTCACTTCACTTAGTTATGGCTGACTGCTCTCTTCCACCTCCAGTCACTTCACTTAGTTATGGCTGACTGCTCTCTTCCACCTCCAGTCACTTCACTTAGTTATGGCTGACTGTTCTCTTCCATCTCCAGTCACTTCACTTAGTTATGGCTGACTGCTCTCTTCCACCTCCAGTCACTTCACTTAGTTATGGCTGACTGCTCTCTTCCACCTCCAGTCACTTCACTTAGTTATGGCTGACTGCTCTCCTACACCTCCCGTCACTCCACTTAGTTATGGCTGACTGCTCTCCACCTCCCGTCACTTCACTTAGTTATGGCTGACTGCTCTCCACCTCCCGTCACTTCACTTAGTTATGGCTGACTGCTCTCCACCTCCCGTCACTTCACTTAGTTATGGCTGACTGCTCTCTTCCACCTCCAGTCACTTCACTTAGTTATGGCTGACAACTCTCAACCTCCCGTCACTTCACTTAGTTATGGCTGACTGCTCTCTTCCACCTCCCGTCACTTCACTTAGTTATGGCTGACTGCTCTCCACCTCCCGTCACTTCACTTAGTTATGGCTGACTGCTCTCTTCCACCTCCCGTCACTTCACTATATCCCTTCAACATAAGTTTTTAATTTTCGCTTTATTTAGTTCTTCTTGTAAGGTCCGTCCTAATCTTGGGTTATCAGTGATACTTAATGAAGGTCGTCTGGCTTAGACAAACTTACATCTCTGCAGAAGTTGTCACAAACTATTATTAACCGTAAATCTTCCTTCGTTTCGCACCATTTCTTAAATCTCTGATTTAAACTCAAATCTTCGCAGAGTGCATAAGAGTCTTGGTCAGACTTAGGCAACAATACTCTGTTTTTTTATCTTTTATTTAAGACTTTGTACTTGTTCGGAATCTCCCAACAAAATGATAAAAACTGTTAAATTTTATATATTTTTCCTCTCAACTGAGGTTCTTCTAATCTGTTGAATGAGGCTCTTGGTGAAAGTAAATGAAACAGCCCTTCTCCTCTTCCTCCCAGACACTGTTGACTCCCACAGTGGGCTTTATCAAGTCACAAGCAGATCTACCTGGGTGAAAGGTACGTGAGTATATATGATGGAGTCAGGTGGAGAATGTTGGGTCAGGTGGAGAATGTTGGGTCAGGTGGAGAATGTTGGGTCAGGTGGAGAATGTTGGGTCAGGTGGAGAATGTTGCATGTGACAATCTTCTGAGTAGGGTGACAGAGTCTACAACCTTGGGTAGCTTTACAAAGAGATTGGACAAGTGTATGAGTAGACTTTCTGCAGTGTTCTTCCATTCTTATGTTCTTATGAAGAAGTTTCTTGGCAAGGGGTTCAGCTATGTTATAGAAGCCGTTGTTTTGGTTTAAGTTGTTGGATATACAGATAAGTGATGACTCCAGGATTCTTCGGTATTGAGTGTTGTCTTCTCTGGCGATAAGTTTTACGTTTCTGTAGTTGATTAAATGGTTGTGTGAATTTCGGTGTTGAACACAGGCATTCTTGGGGCGTCAGATCTGCTTGCGTTCTGGTGTTCTGAAATACCTGTTTGGAGGTCTCTGGATGTTTCGCCTACGTATAATTTGCTGCAGCCATTACAAGGGATTATGTATACCCCTGCAGAGGATTGAAGCTTGTCCTGCCTGTTACTGGTAATGTCCTTGATGGTGGTGGATGTGGAGGTACATTTGGAATGAGGTATTGGAAAAGATGTTGGAAACGTGTTTGGCAAAGGAGTTGGTGGGGAGGACTATGTATTTCCTCTCGGCAGTGCCTTCTCTGGGTGTGTTGAAGATGTTTAATGCCCGTCGTCTGCAGTCTCTAATGAAGTGAGGAGGATAGAGAAGTTTAGAAAATATTTATTCAATAAGGGAGCATTCTTCCTTAAGGAACTCATTGCTGCAGATTCTGAGTGCGCGCAGGAAAAAGTCTATAATTACACCAAGTTTAGTTTTGGAGTCGTGGTGAGAGTAGAAGTGAAGATCGTGTTGGTTGGTAGGTTTTCGATAGACTTTAAAACGAAGTTCATGGTCAGCTTTGCAGAGGTGATCTTTGTCAGTGGTGAGGTGATCTTTGCTCTGTGAAGACGTGTCTAGTGTGCTCTCTATGAATTGGAACAAGATGTCCTCTCTTGAGGAACTCTACCAGCAGCTAAAGGAAGAACTGAGGGTTTCTAAGCTTGAGATACAGCGACTGACTGAGGAAAACAAGAGGATTCGTAGTAGTCCTCCTGTTGTGAATCCTCAAGTCAAGAAAAGAACCTGGACATTGGCTGGAACGCATGGGACAAAGTTAAGGATCAAGAGGATGGATGGAGAGGTAGAAACAACGAAGATCCAGGAAACTGTAGTGGAAACATCGAACCCATTCTCCGTGCTACCCGATGAATGTGAGTCGACTACTGGGAACGTCACGACGAACGTCACCAAGGAGGGTAAGAACATTGTTCTTGTTGGGGATAGTCAGATTAGGTACACGGATAGGGCCTTCTGCTTGAAAGATAGAAGTAGGAGACAGAGGGTTTGCTTTACTAGGTCTGGGATGGAGGATTTTGTTAGCCGGCTTGACAACATTATGAACGGTAATGGGATCAATCCTATTATCTGCCTCAGTGCTGGAGGCAATGATGTTGGCAAGCGTAGAAGTGAAGATTTAGTTAGAAGATACAGGACAGCAATAGACATAATTAGGAAGAAGGGGGGGTGGGCGCCCTGTTATATGTGGCATTTTGCCAAGAAGGGGTGTTGGTAATGAATGGTTGTCCAGATAAATTGGTATTAATTGTTGGCTGGACAAACACTGTAAGGCTAATGCAGTACCATTCATTGACAACTGGGACCACTTCTACAGAAGAAATGACATGTATGCCAGGGATGGAGTTCACTTAACCAGGGCAGGTGTGGGTTTTCTTGCTAGCTCAGTTGAGGGTGTTGTTAGGACTTTAAACTAGGATTAGTTAGAGGTATGGGTTTAGGAATGGAAAATAATGAGTGTCGAAATATTGATTTAGGCTTTGATATCATTAATCTTAACAATAACAAGGACAGTAATAGGTATACTAAAAAAACAGAAAGGAGCAGGAAGGGTAAAGAGAAAGGAGGGTCTTTAAAAGTATATTATGCAAATAGTCATAGTGCTAGGAATAACATAAGAACATAAGAACATAAGAATGGAGGAACACTGCAGAAGGCCTACTGGCCCATACAAGGCAGGTCCTTATCAAAACCACCACTACCTAAGAATTTACTCCTGTACTCACGACACTAATCAAACCCAGCCCCTCCCACTCATATATTTGTCCAATCTCGTTTTAAAGCCACCCAAGGTCCTAGCCTCTATCACCCTACTCGGAAGATTGTTCCACGCATCTACAACTCTGTTCGAAAACCAGTACTTGCCTATGTCCTTTCTAAATCTAAATTTATCCAATTTAAATCCGTTATTTCTCGTTCTTACTTGGTTCGATATCCTCAGTATTTTATTAATATCTCCTTTGTTTATGCCCATCATCCACTTGTACACCTCGATGATATCTCCCCTCATTCTACGTCTCTCCAGAGAGTGGAGATTCAATGCTCTAAGTCTATCTTCATACGGAAGATTTCTTATACTGTAAATCATTTTAGTCATTCTTCTTTGTATGTTCTCCAATGAATCTATATCCATCCTGTAGTAAGGAGACCAAAACTGAGCTGCATAATCCAAATGAGGTCTCACTAGTGATGTATAGAGCTGTAAAATAACTTTTGGACTTCTGTTGCTTATACTTCTTGAAATAAATCCTAGTAATCTGTTAGCCTTATTGCGCAAACTTAGGCACTGTTGTCTTGGCTTTAGATTTCTGCTTACCATGACTCCCAAGTCTTTTTCACATTCTATATGATCAAGCTCAACTTCACCTAGTTTATAAATTCGAGGGATATTTTCATTACCAACGACTAGCACCTTACACTTGTCCACATTGAACTTCATCTGCCACTTTTCAGACCAAGACATTAATTTATCCAAATCCTCCTGGAGTTCACTGGTATCCTCCTCAGAATGAATTATACGGCCTATTTTTGTATCATCAGCAAATTTACTCATGTCACTTGCAATTCCTTCATCAAGGTCATTTATGTAAATTATGAACAACAATGGGCCCAAAACTGATCCTTGTGGAACGCCACTGGTGACAAATCCCCATTCAGATTTGACCCCATTAATGGAAACTCTCTGCTTTCTATTGGTAAGCCATGCCTCTATCCATGCTAGAACTTTACCTCCTATACCATGAGCTGCCACCTTTCTTAAGAGTCTCTTGTGAGGTACTCTATCGAAGGCCTTACTGAAATCCAAGTAAACTATATCATATTCTTTATCACTGTCTACTGCCTCAAATGTTTTATTGAAAAACGTCAGTAAATTTGTCAGGCAGGAACGACCTCTCGTAAACCCATGCTGAGATTCATTAATCAAATTATGTTCTTCAAGGTGACTTCTGATAATATCAGCTATAATTGATTCTAATAATTTGCCTACTATAGACGTGAGGCTTATTGGACGGTAATTTGATGGACTGGACTTATCCCTGATTTGAATATAGGAACTACATTAGCTATCTTCCACATCTCTGGCACAACACCAGTTAGGATGGACGTGTTAAACACATTCGTTAATGGCTGACTAAGTTCCATCTTGCATTCTTTAAGTACCCTGGAAAACAACTCGTCGGGTCCCGGGGACTTATTTTGCTTCAGTTTATCTATCTGTTTGATAACCATATCCCTCGTGACAGTAATATTAGTTAATTTGAATTCTTCAGGAACTGAATAATTGTTAATTTCTGGAATCTCATTTACGTCTTCTTGTGTAAAGACTGACAAAAAATAGTCATTAAATAGAGAACACATTTCCAGTTCGTTATCCGTCAGCTGTCCATTCCCAATTTTCAGAGGTCCTACCTTTTCCCTCACCTTCGTCCTGTACACTTGAAAGAACCCTTTTGGATTAGTCTTTGATTCATTAGCAACCTTAATCTCATAGTCACGTTTAGCCTTTCTAATCCCCTTTTTTACTTCTCTTTTCAACTGAACATATTGGTCAATAAGGTTAACATCTCCTCTTTTGATGCGCCTATAAATTCCTCTTTTCTCCCCTAATAGATGTTTTAGCCTCCTGTTAATCCATTTGGGATCGTTATTATTTGACCTAAATTCTCTCTGGAGAATAAACATACTCTGTGCACGTTGTACATTATTAAGAAAAAAATCATAAACGCAGATCCCATCGTAATCGTTAGCTAGATTACCCCAGTCGAGATTAGACAGGTGTTCCCTAAGTCCAATATAATCGGCAGAACGAAAATCAGGAACTTTTACCGTATTATCCCTATTCTCGTACTCCCATGTAATATTAAAGGTAATGGATTTGTGATCACTAGCTCCAAGCTCTTCAGTGATCTCCAGATTATTTACAAGAGTTTCTTTATTTGACAAGACTAGGTCGAGCAAATTATTACCTCTGGTAGGCTCCGTCACACACTGCTTCAGAAAACAGTCCTGAACTACTTCCATAAAGTCACTGGACTCCAGTTGCTAGTGCAGGTAACATTGATTTATTTGCCATAACCGAGACGTGGTTTAATTCGAAAAATCGGGACCTGCCAGCTGAATGTCACATTCAGGGTTTTAAATTGTTCCAAGTAGATAGAAGTATTGGGAAGGGGGTGGGGTGGCACTGTAAGTCCGAGATCGCTTGAACTGTTGCGTAAAAACGGGTATAAAGACTTAAATAACACTTACAGAGTCTGTCTGGATAGAATTTTCAGAGGGGCATGAAAAATTGATTTTAGGCGTGATATACCGTCCTCCAAACTTAGATAGGGACCAAGGGAGACTACTACGGGAGGAAATTGTTAAGACCACAAGGCACGATAACGTAGTAATTCTAGGGGACTTTAAATTTAGTCAGATTGATTGGAATTTCTTGACTGGGAATTTAGAATCTAATGACTTCTTAGAATTAGTTCAGGATTGTTTTTTGAAGCCGTTTGTGACAGAACCTACAAGGGGAAATAACCTACTTGACTTGGTTCTGGCAAACAAGGAAACACTTGTTAATGATTTAGAAATCACAGAGGAACTCGCCACAAGCGACCACAAATCAATTACCTTTAGCATTGAATGGAAATATGAGAGTAAGGATAATTCAGTAACGGTCCCAGATTACAATGGGCTTAGAGAACATTTATCAACTGTGGACTGGGGTAACGAAGAGAGGTATCAGTATGACAGCTTTCTTAACACTATACAGGTTGCCCAAAGAACATTTATTCCATATAAAGAAATAAGATCAAATAGAAATGACCCAAAATGGATGAATAATAGGCTCAAATATCTTTTAGAGCAGAAGAAAGGAATTTATAGACGCATCAAAAGAGGTGAGGGTCATGTTATAAATTAGTATACTGACATTAGGAGGGACGTTAAAAAGGAGATAAGAAAAGCTAAATGGGACTACGAAATTAAAGTTGCTAGGGATTCAAAATCTAACACAAAAAGTTTTTTCCATGTTTATAGAACAAAAGTTAGAGATAAGGTAGGTCATCTTAAAAATAACTCTGGGCATCTTACTGACAAGGAGAATGATATGTGCTCTATTTTTAATAATTATTTTCTCTCGGTTTTCACTCAGGAAGACACTAATAATATTCCAATAATTAGGTTATTTAGTGAGCCTGAAGAAGATAATTATGTAATATCACAGTCACCAGCGAAATGATTATCAAACAGATAGACCGATTGAAGCAAAATAAATCCTCGGTCCCTGATGAACTTTTTTCAAGGGTTCTTAAGGAGTGCAAAATGGAACTCTGTGAACCATTAATTAACCAGTAACCTGCGGAAAGTTTAAGACACCTGAGCAACACCTCAGTAACCTGCGGGAAGTTTAAGACACCTTAGCAACACCTCAGTAACCTGCGGGAAGTTTAAGGACACCTGGAGCTAACACAAAATTTTTCAAAGGTCAAATTTTTGCTGGAGAGTTTAAGGAAAACCTGAGCAGTTAAACACCTCAGTAACCTGCGGGAAGTTTAAGACACCTGAACAACACCTCAGGAACCTACGGGAAGTTTAAGACACCTGAGCAACACCTCAGTAACCTGAGGAAAGTTTAAGACACCTGAGCAACACCTCAGGAACCTGGAAAAATAAACACAAAAGCAGTATAATGTGATCCTTTATTGACAATTTTTAGGTTCCAATAATATTTTCAATCGTGAGGACGTGTCTAGTGTACTCTCTGTGGAGACTTTTCTACTGTGCTTCCGTTCTTAGCTACCTGAGATTGGATGATGGTTTCCCTCGACTACGAGCAGCTGTATCTCCAACTTAAGGCGGAATTAACGGAAGCTAGAAGAGAAATTCAACGATTGAAGGGTCTATGCAAGGATTATCCCCGGAACAATGTCGCCGATGATCAGACCAACGAATGGATGCTAGTCGGTTCTGAAGGGACGAAGCTGAAGTTGAAGAAGGTCCAGGAGACTGCTGTGAAAACCAGCAACTCTTTTTCCTTGTTATCAGACGAATGTGAAGACATCCCAGCGAAGACCATCTCTACAAAGACCGTCGAGAACGTCATGCACACCGCCAGTCGAGGTAAGAACATTGTTTTAGTTGGGGATAGTCAGATTATGTTTATGGATAGGGAATTTCGTCTAAAGGATAGGAATAGGAGGCAGAGGGTATGTTATCCAGGGGCTGGGATGAAGGATATTGTTAGCCGTCTGGACGACATCATGAGAGGAAATGGGAGCAATCCTATTATCTGTCTCAGTGCTGGAGGCAACGATGTTGGCAGACGTAGGAGTGAGGAGCTGATTAGCAGCTATAGGTCAGCAATAGACAGAATTAGGAAGAAGGGTGGGAACCCTGTCATATGTGGTGTTTTGCCAAGGAGGAAAGTTGGATGTGAATGGTTGTCCAGGCAATTGGTGTCAATTGCCGGCTGGACAAATACTGTAAGGAAAATGCAGTAACATTCACTGACAACTGGGACCTCTTCTATGGCAGAAATGACATGTATGCCAGGGATGGGGGTTCACTTATCTAGGACTGGGGTGGGGGCACTGGCAACTGCAGTGGAGGTAGCTGTTAGGGCTTTAAACTAGAAAAAGTTAGTGGTATGGGTTATGGGGGGGAAACAGTGAAGTTCCAATGTAGTAATGTTATAAATTCTAGGGGAACTAGTAATAGACAGAATAAAGTGGATATTGGAAAGTCAGTGGCACTAGGTGACAAGGACAGTAATAGGTATAGTGAAAAAACAGAAAGGAGCAGGAAGGGTAAAGAGAAAGGAGGGTCTTTAAGTGTATATTACACCAATAGTCGTAGTGCTAGGAATAAGATGGACGAGTTGAGATTAGTTGCAAGTTTTGGTAATATTGATGTTTTTGCAATAACTGAGACATGGTTTAATATGAAAAATCGGAACATGCCTGCCGAATGTCACATTCAGGGTTTTAAATTGTTCCAAGTAGACAGAAGTATCGAGAAAGGGGGTGGGGTAACACTCTATGTCCGTGATCATTTAAATTGTTTCATAAAAACGGGTATAAAATCTGAAATAACACATACAGAGTCTGTCTGGATAGAATTTTCAGAGGGGTGCGAAAAATTGATTTTAGGCGTAATTTACAGACTTCCAAACTTAGATAGGGAACAAGGGAGATTACTTTGGGAGGAAATTGTTAAGGCCACAAGGCACGATAACGTAGTAATTCTAGGGGACTTTAACTTTAGTCAGATTGATTGGAATTTCTTGACAGGGAATTTAGAATCTAACGACTTTTTAGAAGATGTTCAGGATTGCTTTTTGAACCAGTTTGTGACATAACCTACAAAGGGAAATAATCTACTTGACTTGGTTCTGGCAAGCAAGAAAACCCTTGTTAATAATTTAGAAATTACAGAGGAACTCGGCTCAAGCGACCATAAGTCAATTAAATTTAGCATTGAATGGATGTATGATAGTAGGGATAATTCAGTAACGGTCCCAGATTTTCGCTTAGCAGATTATAATGGACTTAGAGAACACTTATCAACTGTGGACTGGGGTGAAGAAGAGAGGTATCAATATAACAGTTTTCTTAACACTATACAGGCTGCCCAAAGAACATTTATCCCGCATAAAGAAATTAGATCAAGTAGAAATGACCAAAAATGGATGAATAATAGGCTCAAATATCTTTTAGGGCAGAAGAAAGGAATTTATAGGCCCATAAAAAGAGGTGAGCGTCATCTTATAAATCAGTATACTGACATTAAGAGGGACGTTAAAAAGGGGATAAGAAAAGCTAAACGGGACTATGAAATTAAAGTTGCTAGGGATTCAAAAACTAACCCAAAAAGTTTTTTCCAGGTTTATAGAACAAAAGTTAGGGATAAGATAGGTCCCCTTAAAAATAACTCTGGGCATCTTACTGACAAGGAGAATGATATGTGCTCTATTTTTATTAATTATTTTCTCTCGGTTTTCACGCAGGAAGATACTAATAATATCCCAGAATTTATTTTTTACAGAGGCCCAGAAGAAGATAAATTATGTAATATCACAGTCACTAGTGAAATGGTTATGAAACAACTAGACCGACTGAAACAAAATAAATCGCTGGGTCCTGATGAGCTTTTTGCAAGGGTTCTTAAGGAATGCTATGTGGAAGATGGCTAATGTAATTCCTATTTTTAAAGCAGGGGACAAGTCACTACCGTCAAATTACCGCCCAATAAGCCTTACCTAAATTGTAGGCAAATTACTATAGTCAATTATAGCTGATATTATTAGAAGCCATCTAGATAATCATAATTTGATTAATGATACTCAGCATGGATTCACTAGGGGGCGTTCCTGCCTATCTAATTTATTAACCTTCTTTAGTAAAGCTTTTGAGGCTGTTGATCACGATAAAAAATTCGATATTGTTTATTTAGATTTTAGTAAGGCTTTTGATAGAGTACTGCACCAGAGACTGTTAAAGAAAGTGGCAGCTCATGGCATTGGGGGAAAAGTGCTGTCATGGATCGAGTCATGGCTCACCAATAGGAAGCAGAGAGTGTGCATAAATGGGGTTAAATCCGAATGGGGACTTGTAACAAGTGGTGTTCCACAGGGATCAGTCTTAGGCCCGTTGTTATTTATAATATATATCAATGACCTTGACGAGGGAATTACTAGTGACATGAGCAAATTCGCCGACGACACGAGGATAGGTAGGATAATTGATTCAAACATAGATGTCATAGAACTTCAGGAAGATTTATACAAACTTAATTTGTGGTCAGAAAAGTGGCAGATGCAGTTCAATGCAAATAAATGCAAGGTACTGAAGCTCGGGAGTGTCCATACCCAAGCACTTATAAGTTAAATAACGTAGAACTTAGCCATACAGATTGCGAGAAGGACTTGGGGGTGATGGTAAGCAGCAACCTTAAACCAAGACAGCAATGCCTAAGCGTACGTAATAAGGCAAATATATTACTGGGATTTATATCAAGAAGTGTAAGCAACAGAAGTCCAGAGGTTATATTGCAGCTTTATACATCATTAGTAAGGCCTCACCTAGATTACGCAGCTCAGTTCTGGTCTCCATATCACAGAATGGACATAAATTCATTAGAAAACATTCAGCGTAGAATGACTAAATTAATACATAGCATTAGAAATCTTCCTTACGAAGAAAGATTGAAGACCATTAAATTACATTCACTTGTAAGACGTAGAATGAGGGGAGACATGATCGAGGTATACAAGTGGAAAATGGGTATTAACAAAGGGGATGTAAATAAGGTCTTGAAGATATCTCTCCAAGAGAGAACCCGCAATAATGGATTCAAGTTAGATAAGTTTAAATTTAGAAAGGATATAGGAAAGTATTGGTTTGGAAATAGGGTAGTTGATAAGAGAACATAAGAAAGGAGGAACACTGCAGCAGGCCTGCTGGCCCATACTAGGCAGGTCCTTTACAATTCGTCCCACTAACAGAATATTTGCTAAACCCAATTTTAAATGCTACCCAAGAAATAAGCTTTGATAATTCTATTTACTCATGTGCTGTACTCCATGTACGGAACGTTCTTAAGTGCCTTTAATGTTCCAACCAGAGCACCACAAATCACGGAAATTTGGCCTTTATGCAACTGAAACATTTCTAACTTCCATCTACAGTTTTCAAGACCTGATGTTATGGTTGCTGCGTTCTCAGCCCATAAAAAAAGTGGACTGGGCATGTTTGACATTCCTGTTCCATAGTTCTTGATGGCATTTACATGTCTACCTGTTAGAGAATTGTAAATCCTGGATGAAACGAGAGGAGGGCTGAACACGTAATGATAAGGGTGTAATAATATTGGTAGAATTACCGACAATATGTTAAGTAAAAGGACACACATGCAACTAATGTGACATTTTATTGTGGCAACATTTCGCTCTCCAGGAGCTTTGATGTGTGGAACAGTCTGCCTAGTAGGGTTATTGAAGCTAGGACCTTGGGTAGTTTCATAAGAACATAAGAACATAAGAAAGGAGGAACACTGCAGCAGGCCTGTTGGCCCATTCTAGGCATGTCCTTCACATTCCATCCCACTAACCGAATATTTGTTCAACCTAATTTTCAATGCTACCCAAGAAATAAGCTTTGATAATTTTATTTACTCATGTGCAATTCCCACTCAAATCCAATCCCTTTCACTCATGAATTTATCCAACCTAAATTTAAAACTACCCAAGGTCCTTGCTTCAATAACCCTACTAGGCAGACTGTTCCACTCATCAACTACCCTATTTCCAAACCAATACTTTCCTATATCCTTTCTAAATCTAAACTTATCTAACTTGAATCCATTATTGCGGGTTCTCTCTTGGAGAGATACCCTCAAGACCTTATTTATATCCCCTTTGTTAATACCCATTTTCCACTTGTATACCTCGATCATGTCTCCCCTCATTCTACGTCTTACAAGTGAATGTAATTTAAGGGTCTTCAATCTTTCTTCGTAAGGAAGATTTCTAATGCTATGTATTAATTTAGTCATTCTACGCTGAATGTTTTCTAACGAATTTATGTCCATTCTGTAATATGGAGACCAGAACTGAGCTGCGTAATCTAGGTGAGGCCTTACTAATGATGTATAAAGCTGTAATATAACCTCTGGACTTCTGTTGCTAACACTTCTTGATATAAATCCCAGTAATCTATTTGCCTTATTACGTACGCTTAGGCATTGCTGTCTTGGTTTAAGGTTGCTGCTTACCATCACCCATAAGTCCTTCTCGCAATCTGTATGGCTAAGTTCTACGTTATTTAACTTATAAGTGCTTGGGTTATGGACACTCCCGAGCTTTAGAACTTTGCATTTATCTACATTGAACTGCATCTGCCATTTTTCTGACCAGGAATTGAGTTTGTCTAAATCCTCCTGTAGTTCACTGACATCTACGTCTGAATCGATTATCCCACCTATCTTCGTGTCATCAGCGAATTTGCTCATATCACTAGAAATTCCCTCGTCAAGGTCATTTATATATATTATAAACAACAACGGGCCCAAAACCGATCCCTGAGCAACGCCACTTGTTACAGATCCCCACTCCGATTTAACCCCATTTATGCACACCCTCTGCTTCCTATTGGTGAGCCATGACTCGATCCATGACAACACTTTTCCCCCAATGCCATGAGCAGCCACTTTCTTTAACAGTCTCTGATGTGGTACTCTATCAAAAGCCTTACTAAAATCCAAATAAACGATATCGAATTCTTTATCATTATCAACTGCCTCAAAAGCCTTACTGAAAAAAGTTAATAAATTAGTTAGGCAGGAACGGCCCCTGATGAATCCATGCTGAGTATCATTAATCAAATTATGCCTATCGAGATGGCTTCTTATGTTATCAGCTATAATCGACTCTAGTAATTTGCCTACAATTTATCCAAATTTAGGTTGGATAAATTCATGAGTGAGATGGGTTGGATTTGAGTGGGACTCGCACATGAGTAAATAGAATTATCAAAGCTTATTTCTTGGGTAGCATTGAAAATTGGGTTAAGCAAATATTCTGTTAGTGGGACGGATTGTGAAGGACCTGCCTAGTATAGGCCAACAGGCCTGCTGCAGTGTTCCTCCTTTCTCATGTTCTTACAACGTTTCGCCCACGCAGTAGGCTTTATCGAGTCACAGATAAAGAGATCTGTCTGTGACTTGATAAATCCCACTGCGTGGGCGAAACGTTGTCAATAAAGGATCACATTATACTGCTTTTGTGTTTATTTTTATATTGTGTCGATATTTTATACCATTTATTTCCACTTCAGTAACCTGCGGGAAGTTTAAGACACCTGAGCAACACCTCCGGAACCTGCGGGAAGTTTAAGACACCTGAGCAACACCTCCGGAACCTGCGGGAAGTTTAAGACACCTGAGCAACCTGCGGGAAGTTTAAGACACCTGAGCAACCTGCGGGAAGTTTAAGACACCTGAGCAACCTGCGGGAAGTTTAAGACACCTGAGGAACCTGCGGGAAGTTTAAGACACCTGAGCAACCTGCGGGAAGTTTAAGACACCTGAGGAACCTGCGGAAAGTTTAAGACACCTGAGCAACCTGCGGGAAGTTTAAGACACCTGAGCAACCTGCGGGAAGTTTAAGACACCTGAGAAACCTGCGGGAAGTTTAAGACACCTGAGGAACCTGCGGGAAGTTTAAGACACCTGAGCAACACCTGAGTAACTTTACTGGGACCCTTCACCGGCGATGCAGCTTTAATTAATCTAATAGAGTCATGAAGACGCAGATTTATTTATTGGAGATGGTGAGGAGACGAAGCTGATTAAAGCGCCTCTCCTGCACCAGCACTTCCCCTGCACCAGCCCTTCCCCTGCACCAGCACTTCCCCTGCACCAGCACTTCCCCTGCACTAGCACTTCCCATGCACCAGCACTTCCCCTGAACCAGCACTTCTCCTGCAACAGTACTTCTCTTGCACCAGCACTTCCCTGGCACCAGCACTTCTCCTGTACCAGCACTTCCCCTGCACCAGCACTTCCCCAGCACCAGCACTTCTCCTGCACCAGCATTTTCCCTGCAAAAGCACTTCCCCTTCACCAGCACTTCCCATGCACCAGCACTTCCCCTGCACCAGCACTTCTCCTGCAACAGTACTTCTCCTGCACCAGCACTTCCCTGGCACCAGCACTTCTCCTGTACCAGCACTTCCCCTGCACCAGCACTTCCCCAGCACCAGCACTTCTCCTGCACCAGCAATTCCCCTGCACCAGCACTTCCCCTGCACCAGCACTTCTCCTGCACCAGGACTTCCCCTGCACCAGGACTTCTCCTGCACCAGCACTTCTCCTGCAATATCACTTCCTTTACACCAGCATTTCCCCTGCACCAGCACTTCTCCTGCACCAGCACTTCTCCTGCAATATCACTTCCTTTACACCAGCACTACCCCTGCACCAGCACTTCCCCTGCATCAGCACTTCTCCTGCACCAGCACTTCCCCTGCACCAGCACTTCTCCTGCACAAGAACTTTCCCTGCACCAGCACTTCCACTGTACCAGCACTTCTCCTTCACAAGCACTTCCCCTGCAACAGCACTTCTCCTGCACCAGTACTTCCCATGCACCAGCACTTCTCCCGCACCAGCACTTCAGTATCTGCACTTCTGCATCTGCACTTCTACACATGCACTTCTGCACCTGCACTTCTGCACCAGCACTTCTCCTGCACCAGCACTTCTTCACCAGCACTTAATTTGCACCAATACTTCTCCAGCAAAAGCACTTCTCCTGCACCAGCACTTACCCTGCACCAGTACTTCTTCTGCACTAGCACTTCTCCTGCACTAGCACTTCCCATTCACCAGCACTTCCCCTGCCCCAGTACTTCTCCAGCACCAGCACTTCACCCGCACAAGGACTTCAGTAGCTGCACTTCTGCACCTGCACTTCTGCACCTGCAATTGTGCACCTGCACTTACACTTCTGCACTTCTTCACCTGAACTTGTGCAACTGTACTTCTGCACCTGCACTTGTGCACCTGCATTTCTGAACCTGCATTTCTGCACCTGCACTTCTGCACCTGCACTTCTGCACCTGCACTTCTGCACCTGCACTTCTGCACCTCGGGACATCATGCACCTGCACTTCCTGTACCTGCAATCATCTGCACCTGCAATTTTGCACCGCACTTGTGCACCTGCAATTGTGCACTGCACTTTCACTGACACTTCTGCACTGTATTTTGCACCTACACTTTGCACCTGTACTTTCACTGCACTTCTTCACCTGCACTTGTGCAACCTGATTCTGCACCTCTACCTACTTCTGCACTCTGCATCTTCTGCACCCAGCACTTTGTCAACCTGCACTTCTCACCTGGACTTCTGTACCAGCACTTCTGCCCTGTACTTCTGCACCTGTACTTCTGCACCTACACTTCTGCACCTGACCTTCTGCACCAGCACTTTGCTCCAGCACTTCTGCATCAGCACTTCTGCACCGACTTCTGCACCAGCACTCTGCACCTACCTTTGCACCAGCACTCACTCCAGCACTTCTGCACCTACACTTCTGCACCTGTACTTCTGAACCAGCCCTTCCTACCAGCACTTCTGCACCTGCACTTCTGCACCAGCACTTCTGCACCTGCACCTCTGCACCTACACTTGTGCACCAGCACTTCTGCACCTGTACATCTGCACCAGCAGTTCTTTCACCAGCACTTCTGCACCTCACTTCTGAACCAGCACTTCCGTACCAGCACTTCTGCACCTGCACTTCTGCACCAGCACTTCTGCACCTGCACTTCTGCACCTACACTTGTTCACCAGCACTTCTGCACCTGTACTTCTGCACCAGCATTTATGCACCTGCACTTCTGCACCTGCACTTCTGCACCAGCACTTTGCACTTGCACTTCTGCAGCTGCACTTCTGCACCTACACTTCTGCACCTGTACTTCTGCACCAGCACTTCTGCACCTGCACTTCTGCACCTACACTTCTGCACCTGCACTTCTGCACCAGCACTTCTGCACCTGCACTTCTGCACCTGCCCTTCTGCACCAGCACTTCTGCACCTGTACTTCTGCACCAGCACTTCTGCACCTGCAGTTCAGCACCTACACTTCTGCACCAGTACTTCTGCACCAGCACTTTTGCACCTGCACTTCTGCAGCTGCACTTTTGCACCTACACTTCTGCACCTGTACTTCTGCACCAGCACTTCTGCACGTGCACTTCTGCACCTACACTTCTGCACCTGCACTTCTGCACCAGCAATTCTGCACCTGCACTTCTTCACCTGCCCTTCTGCACCAGCACTTCTGCACCTGTACTTCTGCACCAGCACTTCTGCACCTGCACTTCTTCACCTACACTTCTGCACCAGTACTTCTGCACCAGCACTTCTGCACATGCACTTCGGCACCTACACTTCTGCACCACTACTTCTGCACCAGCACTTCTGCACCTGCACGTCTGCACCTACACTTCTACACCTGCACTTCTGTACCAGCACTTCTGCTCCTGTACTTCTGCACCTGTACTTCTGCACCTACACTTCTGCACCTGTACTTCTGCACCAGCACTTCTGCACCTGTACTTCTACACCAGCACTTCTTCTCCAGCACTTCTGCACCTGCACTTCTGCACCAGCACTTCTGCACCTGCACTTCTGCACCTACACTTGTGCACCAGCCCTTCTGCACCTGTACTTCTGCACCAGCACTTCTGCACCTGCACTTCTGCACCTACACTTGTGCACCAGCCCTTCTGCACCTGTACTTCTGCACCTACACTTGTGCACCAGCCCTTCTGCACCTGTACTTCTGCACCTACACTTGTGCACCGCCTTGCACCTGTACTTCTGCACCACCTTGTGCACAGCCCTCTGCACCTGACTTCTGCACTGATTCTGCACCAGCAGTTCTGCACCAGCAGTTCTGCACCGGCACTTCTGCACCTGCAATTGTGCACCTGCACTTATACACTTACACTTCTGCACCTGCAATTTTGCACCTACACTTGTGCACCTGTACTTTTACAACTGCACTTCTTCACCTGCACTTGTGCAACTGTATTTCTGCACCTACACTTCTGCACCTGCACTTCTGCACCAGCACTTCTGCACCTGCACTTCTACACCTGGACTTCTGTACCAGCACTTCTGCTCCTGTACTTCTGCACCTGTACTTCTGCACCTACACTTCTGCACCTACACGTCTGCACCAGCACTTATGCTCCAGCACTTCTGCATCAGCACTTCTGCACCTGTACTTCTGCACCAGCACTTCTGCACCTGTACTTCTGCACCAGCACATCTGCTCCAGCACTTCTGCACCTACACTTCTGCACCTGTACTTCTGCACCAGCCCTTCTGCACCAGCACTTCTGCACCTGCACTTCTGCACCAGCACTTCTGCACCTGCACCTCTGCACCTACACTTGTGCACCAGCACTTCTGCACCTGTACATCTGCACCAGCAGTTCTGCACCAGCACTTCTGCACCTCTACTTCTGAACCAGCACTTCCGTACCAGCACTTCTGCACCTGCACTTCTGCACCAGCACTTCTGCACCTGCACTTCTGCACCTACACTTGTGCACCAGCACTTCTGCACCTGTACTTCTGCACCAGCATTTATGCACCTGCACTTCTGCACCAGCACTTTTGCACCTGCACTTCTGCAGCTGCACTTCTGCACCTACACTTCTGCACCTGTACTTCTGCACCAGCACTTCTGCACCTGCACTTCTGCACCTACACTTCTGCACCTGCACTTCTGCACCAGCACTTCTGCACCCTCACTTCTGCACCTGCCCTTCTGCACCAGCACTTCTGCACCTGTACTTCTGCACCAGCACTTCTGCACCTGCACTTCAGCACCTACACTTCTGCACCAGTACTTCTGCACCAGTACTTCTGCACCAGCACTTCTGCACCTACACTTCTGCACCTGTACTTCTACACCAGCACTTCTGCACCTGCACTTCTGCACCTACACTTCTGCACCTGCACTTCTGCACCAGCACTTCTGCACCTGCACTTCTGCACCTGCCCTTCTGCACCAGCACTTCTGCACCTGTACTTCTGCACCAGCACTTCTGCACCTGCACTTCTGCACCTACACTTCTGCACCAGTACTTCTGCACCAGCACTTCTGCACATGCACTTCTGCACCTACACTTCTGCACCACTACTTCTGCACCAGCACTTCTGCACCTGCACGTCTGCACCTACACTTCTGCACCTGCACTTCTGCAACAGCACTTCTGCACCTGCACTTCTACACCTGCACTTCTGTACCAGCACTTCTGCTCCTGTACTTCTGCACCTGTACTTCTGCACCTACACTTCTGTACCTGTACTTCTGCACCAGCACTTCTGCACCTGTACTTCTGCACCAGCACTTCTTCTCCAGCACTTCTGCACCTGCACTTCTGCACCAGCACTTCTGCACCTGCACTTCTGCACCTACACTTGTGCACCAGCACTTCTGCACCTGTACTTCTGCACCAGCACTTCTTCACCAGCACTTCTGCACCTGCACTTCTGCACCAGCAATTCTGCACCTGCACTTCTGCACCTACACTTGTGCACCAGCACTTCTGCACCTGTACTTCTGCACCAGCAGTTCTGCACCAGCACTTCTGCACCAACACTTCTGCACCAGCACTTGTGCACCTCTACTTCTGCACCAGCACTTCCTTACCAGCACTTCTGCACCTGCACTTCTGCACCAGCACTTCTACACCTGCACTTCTGCACCTACACTTGTGCACCAGCACTTCTGCACCTGTACTTCTGCACCTGCACTTCTGCACCAGCACTTTTGCACCTGCACTTCTTCAGCTGCACTTTTGCACCTACACTTCTGCATCTGTACTTCTGCCCCAGCACTTCTGCACCTGCACTTCTGCAACTACACTTCTGCACCTGCACTTCTGCACCAGCACTTCTGCACCAGCACTTCTGCACCCGTACTTCTTCATCTACACATCTGCACCCGTACTTATTCATCTGCACTTCTGCACCTGCACTTCTGCACCAGCACTTCTGCACCAGCACTTTTGCACCTGCACTTCTACACTTGCACTTCTGTACCAGCACTTCTGCTCCTGTACTTCTGCACCTGCACGTTTGCACCTACACTTCTGCACCTGCACTTTTGCACCTACACTTCTTCACCTACACTTCTGCACCAGCACTTCTGCACCAGCACTTCTGCACCAGCACTTCTGTACCTGTACTTCTTCACCAGCACTTCTGCACCTGTACTTCTGCACCAGCACTTCTGCACCAGCACTTCTGCACCAGCACTTCTGCACCTGCACTTCTGCACTAGCACTTCTACACCTGCACTTCTACACCTGCACTTCTGCACCAGCACTTCTGCACCAGCACTTCTGCACCTGTACTTCTGCACTTGTACTTCTGCACCTTCACTTGTGCACCTGTACTTCTGCACCCGTACTTCTGCATCTGCACTTCTACACCTGCACTTCTACACCTGCACTTCTGTAACAGCACTTCAGCACCTGTACTTCTGCACCTGTACTTCTGCACCTACTCTTCTGCACCAGCACTTCTGCACCTGCACTTCTGCACCTGCACTTCTGCACCAGCACTTCTGCGACCCACTGACTCCACATTCTGCACCTGCCTGCACTTCTACCTCACTTCTGCACCAGCACTTCTGCACCTGCACTTCTGTACACTTCTCGCACTCTCTGCACCAGACTCACTTCTGCACCTGCAGCTTCTGCACCTGCACTTCTGCACCAGCACTTGCACCAGCACTTCTGCACCTGTCTTCACACTTGTCACCACTGCACTTCTGCACCTGCACTTCTACACCTGCACTTCTTGCACCAGCACTTCTGCACCTGCGATTTCTGCACCAGCACTTCTGCACCTGCACTTCTCCCACCTGCCCCCTTCTGTAACTGCACTACTGTTCTAACTGCACTCTGAGCCTTCTGCACCTGTTTGCTTCTGCACTGATTTACACTTCTACAGCACTACACTTCTGCACCTGACTCGCACCTTCTGCACTTTTGCACTTCTGCACCAGCACTTCTGCACCTGCACTTCTGTACCAGCACTTCTGCACCTGTACTTCTGCACCTGCTCTTCTGCACCTGTACTTATGTACCAGCACTTCTGCACCAGCACCACTGCACCTGTACTTATGCACCAACATTTCTGCACCTGTACTTCTGCACCTGCACTTCTGCACCTGTAATTCTGCACCTGCACGTCTGCACCTGTACTTCTGCACCAGCACTTCTGCACCTGCACTTCTGCACCTGCACTTCTGCACCTGCACTTCTGCACCTGCACTTCTGCACCTGCACTTCTGCATCTGCACTTCTGCACCAGCACTTCTGCACCAGCACCTCTGCACCTGTACTTATGCACCAACACTTCTGCACCTGTACTTCTGCACCTGCACTTCTGCACCTGTAATTCTGCACCAGCACTTCTGCACCTGTACTTCTGCACCAGCACTTCTGCACCTGCACTTCTGCACCTGCACTTCTGCACCTGCACTTCTGAACCTGCACTTCTGCACCTGCACTTGTTCTGCAGCTGCACCTCTGCTCTGGCTCATGTTCTCTCCATCGTCCTGCCTCAGTTTTAGATTGATAAAGGCAGCTGCTCAGGCAACACACTTGTCATACTCATCAACGTAATGGTATAATACCATTGTTCTACAGGAAATTACAGTTTTTGCTATATATTTAACGCTGGACCATTCTGGACTTCAGTTGTCACTCTGTGGGAATGAACAACATCGCTCTTGTAGATTGGTTGAGTATCGTTGTCTACAGTACTGAAGAAATCTTTTATAAAGTAAAGTTCCTTCGTGGGCAACATTATTTTTATCGCAGGAATCATTTTACCAAGTTAGGAAAATTAATTAATATTTTAAAACACGAGGTTAACTTCATGGCCAGACTCATCACCATAACTTTAACCATGTTGGAAAGAGCTAATATCTACTTTCTGGACCCCTTGAGGGAAGTGATGATTAATATTGTATTGAAAAAGTTTCTTCCTGACCATCTTAATCTTTAAATGTGTTGGAGAGAGTTCGACTCAAGGGTGAGTTGGAACTCTTGGTCTCAGTAAATCATCAATCTATCTTTATTTGAAGAGGTTGAGCACCATCTTTTTGGTCTGTTAATTCTTACGACTCATGAACTGCAGTTTCTGATACTGTCAAGGGTGTGTAGCAGCAGCTCTGCCTCGCAACTGATACTGTCAAGGGTGTGTAGCAGCAATTCTGCCTCGCAACTGATACTGTCAAGGGTGTGTAGCAGCAGCTCTGCCTCGCAACTGATACTGTCAAGGGTGTGTAGCAGCAGCTCTGCCTCGCAACTGATACTGTCAAGGGTGTGTAGCAGCAATTCTGCCTCGCAACTGATACTGTCAAAGGTGTGTAGCAGCAATTCTGCCTCGCAACTGATACTGTCAAGGCTGTGTAGCAGCAGTTCTGCCTCGCAACTGATACTGTCAAGGGTGTGTAGCAGCAATTCTGCCTCGCAACTGATACTGTCAAGGGTGTGTAGCAGCAGCTCTGCCTCGCAACTGATACTGTCAAGGGTGTGTAGCAGCAGCTCTGCCTCGCAACAGATACTGTCAAGGGTGTGTAGCAGCAATTCTGCCTCGCAACTGATACTGTTAAGGGTGTGTAGCAGCAGCTCTGCCTCGCAACTGGTACTGTCAGGGGTGTGTAGCAGCAGCTCTGCCTCGCAACTGGTACTGTCAGGGGTGTGTAGCAGCAGCTCTGCCTCGCAACAGATACTGTCAAGGGTGTGTAGCAGCAGTTCTGCCTCGCCACTGATACTGTTAAGGGTGTGTAGCAGCAGCTCTGCCTCGCAACTGGTACTGTCAGGGGTGTGTAGCAGCAGCTCTGCCTCGCAACTGGTACTGTCAGGGGTGTGTAGCAGCAGCTCTGCCTCGCAACTGGTACTGTCAGGGGTGTGTAGCAGCAGTTCTGCCTCTCAACTTTTTTTTTTTTATATTTTATTTAAAAGACTGAATATAACATACATGGCGTACAATGTTTACAATGTTTGCAAAAACACATGAATACAGAATACAACAAAACCCCACCATACATAGCATACCGAACACCAGAACATAAGGTTCATACTAAAAAAATACTTAACACACATTAAGGTGATGACATGATATAAATAACACTCTCGCTTGACACAGTCCCAAAACAAAATACAACCTAGTGCAGCACAACCTATAAAGTAAATAACAAAAACACTAGCCAATAGGGTTACTGCAGAACAAAATTATTTATGTGGCTTAATTTCACCATTCCCTTGTGTGCTCAAGGTCCACAAACTATATCATACAAAATAATTACAAAAAATTTGAAAACCAACATACATGAATCAAAGAAACCCAGGTAATCCTGAGATCAGTTAACACAATTTAAAGCTACATTACAACATAATAACATATTGGTGACAGTGTAAGTGCATGTCACCATAATATAGTCCATAAACCTGTCATCGGCGAAAAGCCACACTGCCTATCTCCTGAGACAACCGAACAATAGACAGCACCCACCGTCCTTCCCCTGACCCCTCATAACCCATACACACAACCCATAATACAACCCCCCCACCACCCTCCCTGCCCCGTCTCCAAACATCATTCACCTCCCCTGCACACACCATAATATCCCCGCCCCCAACCCCAAAAAAACCTTCCACACACACACCGCTAAAACCCACCCCAACCCCAGAACTAGAAGGTCACCCCCTAACCCCATCCATACATGTGTCCAGCCCAACACTCATTACGTCCCCTTCCCTGAAGCAACGATTGCACAGTCAAAAGGCGATATGCCACCGGAAAAGCCTTGTCCCAAACCCTTTCATATAGCCCCTTATTACGACATTTTGTTCTATAAAATGTTGCAGCCTAAGCCTTAATGCGCACATCCCCACTTGTCTCCTGCATTCCCCAGGAAATATGGATGAAATCAAGTACCAAGTAAGACAAAGCCCTCCTAACATCCTCTGGGGAAGCCCCCCATGTCCAAACTAAGCACCCTAAGTGTCGACATACCCCTGCCCCCCACCTTCCATAGCACCCTGCTAAACCACTCCCATACCCCCGCTACACCCTCGCAGAAGTACACGGCGTGATATGCAGTATCAGCCCCGCCACACCTAGAACAAGCCCTATCCCCTACAATTCCCATTAAGAATAGCTGCTCCTTTGACGCCAGAATACCTTGCAGGAATCTGTACCCAATTTCCCTCACTCTAGGCAGCAACTTAAGTTTCTTCAAGCAGCCCCACACCTCCCGCCAACCAAACCTATCAAGCCTACTCACCCTTACTAGCTCCGGCTTCCTTACAACCATAAGGGTCCGTAAAACTGTTTCCCAAGCTATTAAATCCCTCCCCCCCACCACCTACGAGCCTCCAGCATAACCCACCCCCTCCCCATCACCACCTACAAGCCTCCAGCATAAAACGCCCCCTCCCCCCCACCCCCCTCACCAAAAATTCCTGCCTCACAAAAACATTCCTCAACCTACACCTCAGAGGAATTAAACCCAACCCTCCCTCCCTACCCTAGTTTCCACCACCTCCCTGCCCAACCAGTGCCTCCCATGACCCCACACATATTTAAGCACCCCTGCAACAGCCTCCTCACATCCACCTCCAGCAAAGAATACACCACCGTGCAGAACCACAATTTACTATATACTAAAGTGTTCACAACGACCGCTCTCTGGAGCAACGTTACATCCCCAGCTGCCCATCCTCGCATCCTGCCCAAAGCTTCATCCACTACCGCATTCGAGTTTACATTCCTTGCCAGATTCGGGTTATCGCTAAACACTATCCCACATATCTTTAACCTATCCACGCATCTCCACCCTTCCCTACGTCCCAACGTACCTCCCACCCATGTCCCTACCTCCAAAAGGTTGGATTTTCCCCGATTAACCCTCATGCGGGTTGCCTGCCCAAAAATGTCCACCAACTTATTCACTATAATTAAACCCTCTACACTTCTAACTAAAATAGTGGTATCGTCGACATAGCCGACGATCCCTGACCTACCTGCATCATTCACCCCTTCTCCAACTCCCTCATCTACCAGTCTATAAAATGGGTCCTGCAAGCAAGCAAAGAGGATTTGTGACAAGGGACACCCCTGCCTCAAACCCCTTCCCATGCCCACAGCCGCTCCTACCCTCCCATTGACCTGAACCCGGACAAAAGCACCCTCATATAACATATGCACCCAATCCACAAAGTCATCCCCAAACCCCTGCTTATGCAAAATCCCCATGAGCGTGTTTCTATCTACACAAACCAGGCTCTTGTGGCATACAGGTGTGCTGCACTGAGCTCTGTCCCCTGGTGGTGGATACAGCAACTGACGGTTTTCTACAAGATGGCAGAGAGAGCTAGACGTCGAGTAAACACTGTATGTGTTGAGGTGTTAAAGGGTGCCATTTACCCGACTAATGCCGATGTCCTGTTGCCGGCCATTCTACGCGACACTTACGGTGTGGTCAATGAGGAATTGATTGGCATTTTGCTTAACGGAGTAATGAGGATCTTCGTCAAATTTGGAGTGAGCAGCGCATACGAGAGGGTCGTAGATCGGTACCAGTATCGTCCCCTAGAGGTTAATTCAAGTCTTGAAGTGCACTTGAGGGATGTGTCACGCTACTACACTTGGATTAGGATTAGAAATCTTCCGTTTGAGGCAGATGAGACAGATGTTCGTAACGTTTTTAGTCATTACGGGGTTATACATGCAGCGACGATGGGACGGTGGTCACAAGGTCCGTATGCCGGCTTGTTGGCAGGTTCATTTTCTCTGAAAATGACCTTGCGTAGTCAAATTCCGTCGTATGTATTGATGGAGGAGTTCCGCACACAGGTATTTGTTACCTATGTGGGACAGCAGAGGACGTGTCGCATTTGTGGTGGAATTGGACACATGGCGGTGAACTGTGCGGATGCTCAGAGACAGCAGAGGCGATATAGTGTGGATGAGCAGACAGCGCTCGTGCCGGTGGAGGAATCATCGAAGGAATAGCAGGGTGATATGGTGCAGACAGCTTAGAGTAATTGGAGTGATCAGCTGGACGATGTGGGTGAGCATGTGCTTACGTTGCTGGTGTACTGCTGGATAGCCCTTTATCGGTGGATTTGGGGGACATTGTTATAGAGCAGGATGAATTAGGTGCAGGTGTTGTGTCAGTGGAGGATGTTGGATGTGAAGGGCTGTCTCAAAGCCTAGAGCGAGTGGTTTATGTGGAGGTGCACAGGGGTGAGGAAGGGTAAGTAAGTAAGTAAGTAAGTTTATTCAGGTATACACAAATACATTTACATACATTATTATACATAACAGCATATGTGTAGAGAACCTAGGATAACCCAAAAAAGTCAGACTGAGTGACTTATTTCCATCGGGAGGGGAGGGTGGCAATGGAAGTCACAGGGGAGTCTAGGAAAAGGCCTAGCAGCTCACCTGAGGAGGATGTCCTGACACCAGGGCAAAAGGTTAGCAAAAAGGCTTGGGCTGAGATAGCTAAAGGTGACAGAGCAGGAGTTCAGGAAAGGGTGGTAGGTAAGGGAGGCCCATATAAAGGTGAGAAGCCTGGCAGCTCACAAATGGGGATACAGAGACAGCAGAGGCACCGAGGAAAGCCACCTTCATTCTTTTCAGGTGTTTCACAATGAATGTGAATGGCCTCCGTGCGGAGGAAAAGCACCGTTGGGTAGAAGTGACGTTGCGACGATTGAATGTTGATGTATGCTTTTTACAAGAGCATAATCATAGGTATGGAAGAGACTTGGATTTGAATGGATATGCTGTTTATGCGGGTAGTTCAGATAGTTTCAAGGGTGGGGTGGCAGTGGGTGTCAGGGAGACCAGCCCTTTTAGGATGACAGCCTAGGAGGAGGGGGTGAGGGACGGATAGTATGTGTAGATGGAGTATGGGGTGGAGTTACCATTAGTTTCATTGGAGTATACATGCCGGTGATGCCTAGCAGAAGGATCAAGGAGCAATTTGTCAGGGATGAGTTAGTGTACTTTTTGCAGGGTCTACCCTTAGTTACTATTATTGGAGGGGATTGGAATTGTGTCATTAGGAATAAGGATGTGGAACCAAGGGGGGCGGGGTGCATACTGGAGGTGCTTCGGGATGTCTTGGGGGCAGTGGGGGTGGTTGATGTAGATGGGGGGTGGTTGATGTAGATGGGGGGTGGTTGATGTAGATGGGGGGTGTAGTAGTTGAACATACGTTCATTAGACAGGGTTATGGGGCGAGGCTTGACCGGATGTATGTGACGAGGGTTATCACCGTGGTTTCAGTAGATTATGTAGATGTAGGTTTCTCAGATCATCGGGGTGTACTTACAGTTTTAGACTGGGTTGGGGTGGTTAAAACGTATTCCAGTTATTGGAAGCTTAATGTTCGGTTATTACAGGGAGTGGAGCAGGTTGGGTGTTTCGCGGAATAGTGGGAGAGGTACTGGGAAGGGTGTTGGGGTATGGGTAGGGGAGGGCGGACGGGCCTGGGAGTGGGTGATATATGTCACTGGCGGGCAGACCAGGCAAAGCTGGCTATATGCCCGTATTAGGCTATATGCGCGGGTAGGGAAGAGTCGCGGTTTCATTTTGGATTGCAAAAGTATTTAGAGGGTCAGTTGAGGGATTGTTATGCGGGGGGAGGGGGGGTTTGGTACATGGATGAAATAGCCGGGTTAAAAGCACAATTGCATGATATACAAAATGATTGATTTCAGGTGATTAGGGTAAGGAGTGGGATAGATGATGTTTTACGGGGAGATAGACCATCTGTGACAGTTTTAAGGGGAATTCATACAAAGAGGAAGTGTATGACAATTATGTCTTTAAAGGTAAGTAGGGAATTAGCAGGGTATAGGGTGGGACAGGTCTTGCGGTCAACGAAAGGTATGTGTGAATGTGCGGGTTATTGGTTTGGAGAGTATTTGTCCAAGAGGGTAGCTGAGGTGGATGCCCGAGATATAGTTTTGGAAGGAATGCAGTGTGGTATAGAAGAAGTGGAGAGGGTAGGGATGGAGGGGGATATAACGGAAGAGGAGGTGTGGGCTGCAGTGAAAGGGATGAAGTTGGGAAAGTGCCGGGGATTGATGGAATTCTTAGTGATTTTTATGTTCATAATTGGGAGGTGATGAGGCAATGTTTAACCAGGGTTTTTAATTCAATGAAAAGCAAGGGTCATATGAGCATTGATCAACGTACGGGTGTGGTCGTGTTAGTTCCTAAGGGTAAAGGAGGGGAGGATATAAGAGGCTATCGGGCTATATCTCTGCTCTGTGCGGACTATAAAATTTTTGCGAGGATTTTAGGTAACAGAATGAAGAGAATTTTGGGGAAGTGCATTGCACCAGGGCAATTTGGGATACCAGGGAGGTGTATGAGGATAGACCATGGTAGGTTTCGGGATTTTGTGGAAGGGAGGGGGATGGTGTTAGGGATGGATTGGGAGACGACTTATGATAATGTAGAAAGGGATATGTTATTAAGCATGTTGAGAAAGCAAGGATTTGGTGAGGAAATCGTGAGGTGGGTATGAACTTTGTATAATGGGGCACTGGTACATGTTCAGGTGAATGGGAGGGTAGGGGAGGTAGTAGGAATGGAAAAGGGTTTGCGGCAGGGCTGTCCCTTATCGCAACTCCTTTTTGCCTGTTTACAGGACCCTTTTTATAGGCTGGTACCTGTAGGTGTAGAAATGTATGGGATGGAGAATGAGTGTTCGACGGGTATAGTGGGGTATGTGGATGATACCACAATTCTAGTAGGGGGAGAGGAGGGTTTAGCAGTGGTGAGTAGGATTATAGGTATATTTGGTGCAGCGACAGGGATGAGGGTGAATCGGGTAAAATCAAAATTGTTGGAAGTAGGCATGTGGGTCGGAGGGGCATTGGGTGAGAAGTATGGATGGACAGTGGTGAATAGGATAAAAATTTGTGGGATTTTTTATTGTAATGAGAGTAGGTTAGCTAGGGTTTTGAATTCAGATCATTGTGTGGAGGCGGCTATGAGGCGTATGGGTGGCTGGAGGCCGGGTGATGTTACTTTATTGCAACGAGTGATTGTGGTTAATGTGCTCATTTATAGTAAATTATGGCACGTGGCAGCAGTATATCCGTTATTAGTAGAGGATAGAGATAGGTTACAAAAAAGGGTTTTGAGGTTTATTTGGGGTTATGGGAGACATTGGTTAAATAAGTGGGTTGTAATGATGCCGGTGAGCAAGGGTGGTCTGGGGCTCGTGCCAGTACATCGTACATTGCAGGGTATATATGTGAAGCAAAGGTACTTGGTGGGGGGAGGGGAGAGAGGTAAGCGGGTGGGGGCGGTAATGCAGGAGGTGCGAAAGTGGTGCTGAGGGAAGGATCTCCTGGTATGTGAGGATATGTTGAGATGTTTATTGGCTGTCAGGGAACCGGGGAATTTAAAGGTGGGGGTGTTGGGGAGGATGAGTGGCACTGGGAATTTGGTGTTAGGAAAGAGTATTTTTCCTATGTATGATTGGCAGGCAGTGTGGGGGGTTTGCGAAAGTTACGGTTAAAGGCGAAGGTGAGGGAGACAGTTTTTCGTTTTTTTGCATGGGATTTTAGCGATGGGGTTGGCAAGGGAGGGAAGTTGCACCAGGTGTGGGCATTGAGATATGGCATATCATGCGGTATATTTCTGTAAGGTTTTAGGAGGGGTACGGGATTGGGTTAGTAGGGTCATCCAAGGGTATGGGGAAGGGAATTGTCTTTTTTAAGGGTTTTAAGTTTAGATGTTGGAGGTGTACATGAGGATGTGAGGAGGGCCATCATGTATATAGTCACTGACTATATACATGTGTCTTGGGGTATGCGTGATGTGGTGGGGGATCTTAGGGTTCGGGCTTTGGCAGCTACTTTTTATAGGACTAGGTGCAGGAATCAGAATTTATACGGGAGGGATTGGGAGAGGGCTTTCCCTACGGGCTATAGGAATATGACAGTAGAGTTCCTTTTGGGTTTTTTTTAGAGCTAGCATCTGAGAGGGCTGGTCAGGAGGAGGGGGGAGGGGAGAGGTGGAGGGTTTAAATGTCTGTCTGAATGGATGGGGTTTATGAGTGTGTGGTAGTGGGGGGGGGTTGTGTATAGGCTGGGGTCCAGGCAATGGGTGACGTTTTTGTTGTTGCAGCAGGACATGTTGACTAGGGAAAATATGTACGAGTAAAATTGAGAGGAGTGTGAGGGGATGACGGGGGATGGAGGGGAGGGGGAAGGGATGGCGAGAGAAAGGATTCCTAGGTGGCTTTCCTTGGTGTTTGGCTTGGCAGGTAATCATAGGGTTTGGATGATGACAGAGTGCAACTCCAGACATGTTAATGTTGCTGTTGTGGTTATATATATATTTAGGTATCTTTGACAGTTTTGACGTTATCTGGATTGTACTATATTCTGTTGTACTTTGCACAGAGAAGAATTTCCTCCTCATATTTTTTTTTTTTAATTTTTTTTAGGTGACCGACTTCTTTTGTGGAGCTTCTGAACAGGTTGTCTGGCTTTTATTGTTGTATATATGCACATTGATATGCAGTCGTTAGGACTGCTGGGTTCCTACTGATAGTTTTTGGTCTGAAGAGGTGTATATCTGTATTTCCTGTTTTCATGGTGTATATTCATTAATGTAGAGAAATAATGTTTTCTTATTTTTGTTAACTTTTGGAGCCGTGGTGCTTAGTTTGCTTTTGCATGCACCCGACAGTTTCTATGTATATCCTCCAGCTGTTCCTGTCTAGAGTTATATGTTAATTAATGTCTATGTACGGCCTTTCAATATAGTGTAAGGAAATGTATCACTGTTATGTACATTTTATGATGATCTGTCTTTTCATGTTACACCCTTTAATGTTATCACTGGTTGTGGCCTTGTTGAGAAAAGTTTTGTATGTATAACATCTGGATTATTTTTGTATTAGTTGACTTTTGTTTTGATCTGTATTTTGTAATATGTGCCTTTTAAATACAATATAAAAAAAATCGTCTATGTCCCATCCTTAATACTCCTACCTGGCACCCCATACTGCCCCTCATGCAACATGCTACCCAATACCCGTTTCATCTGATTCGCCAGGATCTTCGCAAATATTTTGTAATCTGTACACAGCAGGGGTATGGCTCTGTAGTCCCTTAAAGACTCTGCTGTTTTGCCCTTAGGCACAAGCACCACAACACCAGTCCTTAACGACTCCTCCATTAAACCCCGACCCCTCATACCATGAAAGACCTGCACCAAAACCCCCCGCAACTCTTCCCAATGTGTGACATTCAAATAACTCGGCAAACCATCTATCCCAGGCGATTTCCCCAAGCGCAACCTCCTGTACTGCTTCCCACAACTCCTCCTCCATAATAGACCCCGCCAATTCTTGACTATACTCGTCATTCAACCCCTCCACCATTTCCTCCCAAATCACCTCTCGTGCCCCTAGTTCCCCATCCACCTCTCTATATTTACGCCCAAACCAATACTCAGCATAGCCACTCATGCCCTCAGTAGTCCTCAAAACCTGCCCCAATTCGCACCCACCCATACCCTTCTCAACCACTAATGACGATATCAACATACTATCTCTGCATTTCTGAAAATGCCGCAAAACTACCACTGATGCCCTGTCTCCCCATAAAACTTCCTCAATACCCCCACGAATTCTGAGTGCCTGAAACTGATCATTTTGTATGGCCCGCAATCTGTCTCGTAAATCCCCAACCTCCTCCCTAGACGGCTCTTCCCCCCCCCCCTGGTAGCATTCCCGCAATTGCCCCTCCAAATAACGTTGATACCCATTCCTATAATGCGCCTCCTCTCTGCCCACCCTATCATAAAAAGCTTTAATTGCCACCTTACCCCTCGTTGCCCACCACATCGCGACATCACGGATCCCCCTCCCCCCCACAACCCCTCTCTCCATTCAGCAAAAATCTCCTTACCCCCCTCACTACATAGCAAACTAACATTTAATTTCCACCATCTCACCTCCGCTATAACTCCTCTGTGGTCCGAAAATCCCACGTCCATTCTCTCCACCTTAACCACCTCCACCGCTCTAGTGACATGCACCCTATCAAGGCGGGCAGCATATCCTCTCCTATAAAAGGTGTACTCTACCGGCTCCCCCATACCCCTGACCACATCCACAACCCTCACAGCCCCTAGCACCTCACACAAGGCCCCCAAAACGCATCCCGCCCCCCATTCCTCAACGTCCTTAATCCTAACAACGCTATTCCAGTCCCCTGCTATAATTGTGACATTCGGGATTCCCCGGAAAGCATAAACCAACTCAGACCTCACAAACTCTTCCTTCACTCTCCGCATATGGTCAGCGGGCATGTACATGCCTATGAAACATACCCGGGTCCCTCCCCACCAACCCTCCACGCTCCCAACCCCCTCCTCCCACGACGTCAAGGTGAACGGGCTAGACTCACGTATTCCCACCAGCACACCACCCTTGAAATGCACAGAACTACCAGTGTACACCCTATAACCTTTCAACACCAAATCACTCCCACACCGATAATTATGTTCCTGAAGGAAACATACATCTATACACAACCTACGTAAAGTGATCTCAACCCATGTTCTCTTGACCTCATTCTTGAGGCCAATCACATTCATGCTTATACACCTGAACGTAATAACAGTGGTTTCCCTCTCTGCTTCGGTTTTCTCTTCTCCACTTTTTCACTCTTCTTAGCAGTATCTAAACTCCCTTTACCCTCCCCTCCCATCACCCTAGGCACCCTAGCCACCTCTGTGTCCTTAACACCCCCATCACCACTCCTAACCACCTCTGCCCAAGCCTTCTTGCCAGACCTCTGGGCCGGGGTTAACACATCATCCTCATTATTATCACCAGGTCTCTTCCTGGATTCACCCCTCGAAAGAGGCACCTCCATGTCTTCCACCCTATGCACCTCCACTACTACCACTCTCTCCAAGCCATGGACCCCACCCCTACCTTCAGCACCCTCCTCCCTGCTAGCACTCCGACCCCCCTTCCTGAGCCAATCCCACATTCACTTCTCCACTCATCTCACTCACTCCACCATCAAGCAGTAACTCCGATCCACCTAGGATGTCTTGCAGATCCCGCACCAACATCCTTATCCTCACCCAGCCGTGTATTACACACCTCCCCCATCTGAGTCTCCACCAGCAGGGTGCACACGTCCACCTCTTCCCTTTCCACCTCTTCACTCCACTTGCCATCCAGCTGCGGCTGATCAGCGCCGCCCCTCACACCTTCCAGCGTCTCATCACATGTCTCCGTCTGCTGCCATATCCTGATCCACGGTGCTACTGTGCCATTGCCTGTCATCTCGTCGTCTTGAGCAAGCTGCGGCCATATGTCCTGGCATCCCACACAGCCTGCACGTCATCACCTGACCTGCATACGTGACGAGTAGACCTGAGTGTGAAAAACCTCCATCAACACATAGGAAGAAATTTGCCTCCGTAAGGTCATCTTGACGGAGAAGGATCCCTCCAACATTCCCGCATAAATATCTTGTGACCACCTCCCAATGTTGACGGCATGAATGACGCCATACTGACGAAAAATGTCTCTGATGTCCACTTCTCTGGTCTCAAATGAAACATTACGTATTCTAATCCATTTGTAAGCAGTTGAAACGTCATGTAAACGTACCTCCACTCCAGGTGACACAACTTTCCTTAACTCCAGAAAGGCGTCCACAGTTCTCTCATAAGCGTCGGTGCAGGTGAACTTCACGAAGATCCTTGACGCCCCATTTAATGAAATCCCATATAATTCCTCATGGGATATGCCATAAACGTCCCGAAGTATTGCAGGAAGCAAACGTCGGCATTCGATGGGTATTTCGCCCCTTGAAGCACCTCAACACAGACAGTGTTGACTCTCCTCCTATACCCGTCAGCCATCTTGCAGAAAATAAAGTTTGGCTTGACTGCCACCAGAGGTCACAACCAGCACACCCGAGCACCACAAGGTCTGAGCTGCGAATGCCTCGCAACTGATACTGTCAAGGGAGTGTAGCAGCAGCTCTGCCTCGCAACTGCTCCAGTAAATACTCTGAGGTTAACTTATCATTTTCATCATAAATTTCAGCTGTGTTTGAGAGGAACAATTCTAGCACCCAGGCTCGTTAAAAGTGATGAGTTAATAGCTCCTGATTCATCAACTCATATCTCTAGCATTGTTTAATATGTCAAGTTTCGAAGTCTGGGTCTAGCAGCTCTTGAGGGTTCTGAGCTTCGGCTCCTGGACCGGTTATGGGCGTTGCGGTCTAGCTCTTGGACCTGTTGTGGATGGTGTGGTCCAGCTTATGACTCTGTAGTACGTTTCTGCAAATCACATACTTCTACAAATTACTCGCATTTATCTACAAATCTCTCACACTCACGTATCTACATCGACATAGAGTTTTGAGGACCAGGGATACATCTCTCACTAGCAGAACAACAGATGTTTACAGTATTTAGTTTGTCTTACTTTTCTAGGGAGATTATTCTAGCCCTCAGCATTATTTTTCTTGTGGGATATTCCAGTAGAGGCGGCAGAGATTATCAGGCTTAGGGATGTCTTGTTCGTCAAGGTCGTGGCAGCAACAGGAGCAGAGTGGCTTCAGAAGCCTCAGTGCAATCCATCAAAAATTGATTCTAAAAATAGCACAGAGAGTTAAAATGAGCAATAACATTTTAAATCTTCATTTTACCGAGACAAACACTGAGAGATTACCTGGAGTTTACCTTGGAGAGGGTTTCGAGGGTCAACGCCCCCGCGGCTCGGTTTGAGACCAGGCCTCATGGTGGACCAGGGTCTGATCAACCAGGCTGTTACTGCCGGCCGCACGCAAACTGACGTACGAACCACAGCCCGGTTGGTCAGGTACTGACTTTGAAGACATTATTCTCACGTTATAAACATAAGAGTAAACACAAAGACACATTTATTAGAAAACGTTTCGTTTCTGGGAATTTGATTATTTTTTATATAAAAAAGTCAGGAAGAAGAGAAAAATGCTGACATGAAGTGAGGAGCGACTCTATGAAGGTGCATAACACGACTGAAGATTATGATGGCGTCGTTGATTCCTGTCTTGTGGAGTTTAACTCTGACGAGTATCAGAAATGCCAGTGTTTTCCATGTGTTCTAGGCTCCCAACTTTTTCATGAACGGTGTTGGTGAAAGAATCAACGAGGTTCCCATTGAGTTTCGACGTTTACGATCGTGTGTGCAGTGTTAACAAGTTACGCATAACTGGCATCCATTACAAAAATAAGAAATAAGAAAGCAAAGAAAAGATCGCAGAGTAACCCACTACAGTTATTTTTCTTCTGGGCATTCCATTTCTTCCGTCATATCCCCTGAGGCTAGATAACATGGCGTTTCAGTAGTGTGAGCCCAGGAGGTAACGGGTGCCTCGTCTCCTGGAGGTTTGCCGCTCTTCCAAAAGCTTTATTGTATAACTGAACCCAGAATTTTGTTCTCGGGATAAAGGTAACAGATATTTGCCTTTTCGTGAAAATTTGCCGTTATTGTTGTTACTAATAACTAGTGACCTAAACTAAGTTATTAAGTGACTTATAATTTTTTTCTGATCTTGTGGTAACAAGTGGCTTCTGAAATATAACAGATAAGTACACATATTAGTAACAAGCTAGGAATGATAGTAACAAGCTAGCAACGATAGTAACAAGCTAGCAATGATAGCAGCAAGCTAGCAACGATAGTAACAAGCTAGCAATGATAGTAGCAAGCTAGCAACGATATTAACAAGCTAGCAATGATAGTAACGAGCTAGCAATGATAGTAACAAGCTAGTAATGATAGTAACAAGCTATCAATGATAATAAAAAGCTAGCAATGATAGAAGCTTACTAACAATGATAGGTATTAAGCTAGCAATGATAGTAACAAGCTAGCAATGATAGGTATTAAGCTAGCAATGAGAGTAGCAAGCTAGCAATGATAGTAGCAAGCTAGCAATGATAGGTATTAAGCTAGCAATGATAGTAGCAAGCTAGCAATGATAGGTATTAAGCTAGCAATGATAGTAACAAGCTAGCAATGATAGGTATTAAGCTAGCAATGATAGTAACAAGCTAGCAATGATAGGTATCAAGCTAGCAATGATAGGTATCAAGCTAGCAATGATAGTAACAAGCTAGCAATGATAGGTATCAAGCTAGCAATGATAGTAACAAGCTAGCAATGATAGGTATTAAGCTAGCAATGATAGTAACAAGCTAGCAATGATAGTAACAAGCTAGCAATGATAGGTATTAAGCTAGCAATGATAGTAACAAGCTAGCAATAATAGGTATTAAGGTAGCAATGATTGTAGCAAGCTAGCAATGATAGGTATTAAGCTAGCAATGATAGTAACAAGCTAGCAATGATAGTAACAAGCTAGCAATGATAGGTATTAAGCTAGCAATGATAGTAACAAGCTAGTAATGATAGTAACAAGCTAGCAATGATAGTAGCAAGCTAGCAATGATAGTAGCAAGCTAGCAATGATAGTAGCAAGCTAGCAATGATAGTAGCAAGCTAGCAATGATAGTAGCAAGCTAGCAATGATAGAAGCAAGCTAGCAATGATAGTTATTAAGGTAGCAATGATTGTTGCAAGCTAGCAATGATAGTAGCAAGCTAGCAATGATAGTAGCAAGCTAGTAATGATAGTAGCAAGCTAGCAATGATAATAAAAAGCTAGCAATGATAGAAGCTTACTAACAATGATAGGTATTAAGCTAGCACTGATAGTAGCAAGCTAGCAATGATAGTAACGAGCTAGCAATGATAGTAACAAGCTAGTAATGATAGTAACAAGCTATCAATGATAATAAAAAGCTAGCAATGATAGAAGCTTACTAACAATGATAGGTATTAAGCTAGCAATGATAGTAGCAAGCTAGCAATGAGGTGAAGAGGTAGAAGATGTAACACAACTATGTACAACATGAGGTGAAGAGGTGGAAGATGTAACACAACTATGTACAACATGAGGTGAAGAGGAGGAAGATGTAACACAACTATGTACAACATGAGGTGAAGAGGAGGAAGATGTAACACAACTATGTACAACATGAGGTGAAGAGGTGGAAGATGTAACACAACTATGTACAACATGAGGTGAAGAGGAGGAAGATGTAACACAACTATGTACAACATGAGGTGAAGAGGTGGAAGATGTAACACAACTATGTACAACATGAGGTGAAGAGGTGCAACATGTAACACAACTATGTACAACATGAGGTGAAGAGGTGCAACATGTAACACAACTATGTACAACATGAGGTGAAGAGGAGCAACATGTAACACAACTATGTACAACATGAGGTGAAGAGGTGCAACATGTAACACAACTATGTACAACATGAGGTGAAGAGGTGCAACATGTAACACAACTATGTACAACATGAGGTGAAGAGGTGGAAGATGTAACACAACTATGTACAACATGAGGTGATGAGGTGGAAGATGTAACACAACTATGTACAACATGAGGTGAAGAGGTGCAACATGTAACACAACTATGTACAACATGAGGTGAAGAGGAGGAAGATGTAATACAACTATGTACAACATGAGGTGAAGAGGTGCAACATGTAACACAACTATGTACAACATGAGGTGAAGAGGAGGAAGATGTAACACAACTATGTACAACATGAGGTGAAGAGGTGCAACATGTAACACAACTATGTACAACATGAGGTGAAGAGGAGGAAGATGTAATACAACTATGTACAACATGAGGTGATGAGGTGCAAGATGTAACACAACTATGTACAACATGAGGTGAAGAGGAGGAAGATGTAACACAACTATGTACAACATGAGGTGAAGAGGAGGAAGATGTAACACAACTATGTACAACATGAGGTAAAGAGGAGGAAGATGTAACACAACTATGTACAACATGAGGTGATGAGGTGGAAGATGTAACACAACTATGTACAACATGAGGTGAAGAGGTGGAAGATGTAACACAACTATGTACAACATGAGGTGAAGAGGAGGAAGATGTAACACAACTATGTACAACATGAGGTGAAGAGGAGGAAGATGTAACACAACTATGTACAACATGAGGTGAAGAGGTGCAACATGTAACACAACTATGTACAACATGAGGTGAAGAGGTGGAAGATGTAACACAACTATGTACAACATGAGGTGATGAGGTGGAAGATGTAACACAACTATGTACAACATGAGGTGAAGAGGTGCAAGATGTAACACAACTATGTACAACATGAGGTGAAGAGGTGCAACATGTAACACAACTATGTACAACATGAGGTGAAGAGGAGGAAGATGTAATACAACTATGTACAACATGAGGTAAAGAGGAGGAAGATGTAACACAACTATGTACAACATGAGGTGAAGAGGTGCAAGATGTAACACAACTATGTACAACATGAGGTGATGAGGTGGAAGATGTAACACAACTATGTACAACATGAGGTGAAGAGGTGCAAGATGTAACACAACTATGTACAACATGAGGTGATGAGGTGGAAGATGTAACACAACTATGTACAACATGAGGTGAAGAGGAGGAAGATGTAACACAACTATGTACAACATGAGGTAAAGAGGAGGAAGATGTAACACAACTATGTACAACATGAGGTGAAGAGGAGGAAGATGTAACACAACTATGTACAACATGAGGTGAAGAGGAGGAAGATGTAACACAACTATGTACAACATGAGGTAAAGAGGAGGAAGATGTAACACAACTATGTACAACATGAGGTGAAGAGGTGCAAGATGTAACACAACTATGTACAACATGAGGTGATGAGGTGGAAGATGTAACACAACTATGTACAACATGAGGTGAAGAGGTGCAAGATGTAACACAACTATGTACAACATGAGGTGATGAGGTGGAAGATGTAACACAACTATGTACAACATGAGGTGAAGAGGAGGAAGATGTAACACAACTATGTACAACATGAGGTGAAGAGGAGGAAGATGTAACACAACTATGTACAACATGAGGTGAAGAGGAGGGAGATGTAACACAACTATGTACAACATGAGGTAAAGAGGAGGAAGATGTAACACAACTATGTACAACATGAGGTGAAGAGGTGGAAGATGTAACACAACTATGTACAACATGATGTGAAGAGGTGCAACATGTAACACAACTATGTACAACATGAGGTGAAGAGGTGGAAGATGTAACACAACTATGTACAACATGAGGTGAAGAGGTGCAAGATGTAACACAACTATGTACAACATGAGGTGAAGAGGAGGAAGATGTAACACAACTATGTACAACATGAGGTGAAGAGGTGCAACATGTAACACAACTATGTACAACATGAGGTGAAAAGAGAAGATGTAACACAACTATGTACAACATGAGGTGAAGAGGTGAACATGTAACACAACTATGTACAACATGAGGTGAAGAGGGAAGATGTAACACAACTATGTACAACATGAGGTGAAGAGGTGAAGATGTAACACAACTATGACAACATGAGGTGAAGAGGAGGAAGATGTAACACAACTATGTACAACATGAGGTGAAGAGGTGCAACATGTAACACAACTAGTACAACATGAGGTGAAGAGGTGGAAGATGTAACACAACTATGTACAACATGAGGGAAAGAGGAGGAAGATGTAACACAACTATGTACAACATGAGGTGAAGAGGTGCAACATGTAACACAACTATGACAACATGAGGTGAAGAGGTGGAAGATATAACACAACTATGTACAACATGAGGTGAAGAGGTGCAACATGTAACACAATATGTCAACATGAGGGAAGAGGAGGAAGATGTAACACAACTATGACAACATGAGGTGAAGAGGTGCAAATGTAACAAACTATGTCACATGAGGTGAAGAGGGGAAACAAACACAACTATGTACAACATGAGGTGAAGAGGGGAAGATGTAACACAACTATGACAACATGAGGTGAAGAGGAGGAAGATGTAACACAACTATGACAACATGAGGTGAAGAGAGAAGATGTAAACAACAGCAACTGAGTAAAGAGAAAAGAGATGAAAGAGTAAAAAATGTACAACATGGGAAAGAGGAAGTAAACAACATGAAAAAGGTGAAAGAGAATGTAAACAACTATGTACAACATGAGTGAGAAGGGAAGTAAAAACAACATGTAAAAAATGACAACTATGGTAAAGAGGTGAAATGAAAATAGTAAACAAGAAGGTAAGATAACAACTATGTACAACATGAGGTAGGTGAAGATACAAACATTACACAAGAAATGTAAAAACTAATAGAGAGGTAATGAAATAACAACTAGTAAAAGAGTGAAAGGAAGATGTAAACAAATAGTAAAAGAGTAAAGAGAATGTAAACATAGTAAAAGAGGAAGAGTAACAAACATACAACATATGAGGTGAAGAGTAAAAATGTACAACATAGTGAAATGAGTGAACAATGACAAAGAGTAAAGAGGAAATGTAACAACTATGTAAAATGAGGTAAAGAAAGTAACAACTAGTAAAAGAGGTGAACAGAAAATGACACAACTATGAAAGAGGAAGAGAGCAAATGTAACACAATAAGGAAAATAAAGTAGTCAACATGTAACAACTATGTACAACATGAGGTGAAGAGGCAAATGTAACACAACTATGTAAATGAGGTGAAGAGGAGGAAATGTAACACAACTATGTAGCAACATGAGGTGAAAGGTGCAAGATGTAACACAACTATGTACAACATGAGGTGAAGAGGTGGAAGATGTAACACAACTATGTACAACATGAGGTGAAGAGGTGCAACATGTAACACAACTATGTACAACATGAGGTGAAGAGGTGGAAGATGTAACACAACTATGTACAACATGAGGTGAAGAGGTGGAAGATGTAACACAACTATGTACAACATGAGGTGAAGAGGTGGAAGATGTAACACAACTATGTACAACATGAGGTGAAGAGAGTGCAAGATGTAACACAACTATGTACAACATGAGGTGAAGAGGAGGAAGATGTAACACAACTATGTACAACATGAGGTGAAGAGGAAGATGTAACACAACTATGTACAACATGAGGTGAAGAGAGGAAGATGAACACAACTATGTACAACATGAGGTGAGAGGTGAAATGTAAACTATGTACAACATGAGGTGAAGAGGTGGAAGATGTAACACAACTATGTACAACATGAGGTGAAGAGGTGCAACATGTAACACAACTATGTACAACATGAGGTGAAGAGGAGGAAGATGTAACACAACTATGTACAACATGAGGTGAAGAGGTGCAACATGTAACACAACTATGTACAACATGAGGTGAAGAGGAGGAAGATGTAACACAACTATGTACAACATGAGGTGAAGAGGTGGAAGATGTAACACAACTATGTACAACATGAGGTGAAGAGGAGCAACATGTAACACAACTATGTACAACATGAGGTGAAGAGGTGCAACATGTAACACAACTATGTACAACATGAGGTGAAGTGGTGCAAGATGTAACACAACTATGTACAACATGGTGAAGGGCAACATGTAACACAACTATGTACAACATGAGGTGAAGAGGTGCAACATGTAACACAACTATGTACAACATGAGGTGAAGAGGAGGAAGATGTAACACAACTATGTACAACATGAGGTAAAGAGGTGCAAGATGTAACACAACTATGTACAACATGAGTAAAGAGGTGCAACATGTAACACAACTATGTACAACATGAGGTGAAGAGGTGCAACATGTAACAAACATGTACAACATGAGGTGAAGAGGTGCAAGATGTAACACAACTATGTACAACATGAGGTGAAGAGGTGGAAGATGTAACACAACTATTACAACATGAGGTGAAGAGGAGGAAGATGTAACACAATATGTACAACATGAGGTGAAGAGGTGCAACATGTAACACAACTATGTACAACATGAGTGAAGATAACATGTAACACAACTATGTACAACATGAGGTGAAGAGGAGCAACATGTAACACAACTATGTACAACATGAGGTGAAGAGGTGCAACATGTAACACAACTATGTACAACATGAGGTGAAGAGGTGCAAGATGTAACACAACTATTACAACATGAGGTGAAGAGGTGGAAGATGTAACACAACTATGAAACATGAGTGAAGAGGAGCAACATAACAACTATGTACACATGAGGTGAAGAGGAGGAAGATGTACACAACTATGTACAACATGAGGTGAAGAGGTGAACATTAACACAACTATGTACAACATGAGGTGAAGAGGAGGAAGATGTAAAAACTATTACAACATGAGTGAAGAGCAAGATGTAACACAACATGTACAACATGGTGAAGAGGTGGAAGATGTAACACAACTATGTACAACATGAGGTGAAGAGGAGCAACATGTAACACAACTATGTACACATGAGTGAAGAGGCAACATGTAACACAACTATGTACAACATGAGTAAGGGAGCAACATGTAACACAACATTACAACATGAGGTGAAGAGGAGGTGAAGAGGTAAAATGTAACACAACTATGTACAACATGAGGTGAAGAGGTGCAACATGTAACACAACTATGTACAACATGAGGTGAAGAGGTGGAAGATGTAACACAACTATGTACAACATGAGGTGAAGAGGTGCAACATGTAACACAACTATGTACAACATGAGGTGAAGAGGTGAAGATGTAACACAACTATGTACAACATGAGGTGAAGAGGTGCAAGATGTAACACAACTATGTACAACATGAGGTGAAGAGGTGCAACATGTAACACAACTATGTACAACATGAGGTGAAGAGGTGCAACATGTAACACAACTATGTACAACATGAGGTGAAGAGGAGGAAGATGTAACACAACTATGTACAACATGAGGTGAAGAGGTGCAAGATGTAACACAACTATGTACAACATGAGGTGAAGAGGTGCAACATGTAACACAACTATATACAACATGAGGTGAAGAGGTGCAACATGTAACACAACTATGTACAACATGAGGTGAAGAGGAGGAAGATGTAACACAACTATGTACAACATGAGGTGAAGAGGTGGAACACAACTATGGGTCAAAGATTTCTTTTGGTTAGTTGACTTTACTTCATTATTGTTTGAATGCTAAACGGAAAATAGTTCTAATTCCAGACATTCTAGAAAGAAATGATCGCAGATTAAATTATATTCTTGAGAAGGTTTAGTCAGAGTGTGAGTTCTATTTCCTGCCCGTCTTGTGGAACAAATGTCTTCTTGCTGACAACGTTTTAGAGCCAGGTGTGATACTTTGATAATATTGACTTTGTTCATAACCGTAAAGCCACCCATTTCTCTCCTACGTTGAAGACTCTTCTGAGATCACAATGCAGCAACACTGGGTCCTGATGCCATAAATAGTCTTTTATGGTTCTTATTTCTGTTAAGCTGCAGACAAGATGGAAGGAAGGCAATCCAAGGGAGTGGAGCATACTCACGCAGGCACGAGATACACCTTAGTGTTGTTATCTTCTTGGCTGCATTGTTGGGAAGATTTATTAAATGATTCCTCAGAGACATTTTTGAGTTTATTTCACACCCAGGATATCCACTTCATCCCACAACTCTTCCGTTAATTACTACAACTCCGGTATGAACGTCATGCGCTCTCCCTCTCTCACTCTATATATCTCACTTCTATACCTATCTACTCAGAACGAATCTCTGGATTACGTGAGGAGTACAGCTAAGGGCTTAGTTTGATGGAGTTAGTGTGGGAGTTGTGATCTTGGAGTGGTGAGGTGGTGGGGTGGGTGGAGAGGTGGTGGTGTGGGTGGTGAGGTGGTGGGGTGGGTGGTGACGTGGTGGGGTGGGTGGAGAGGTGGTGGGGTGGGTGGAGAGGTGGTGGTGTGGGTGGGAGGTGGTGGGGTGGGTGGGGACGTGGTGGGGTGGGTGGAGAGGTGGTGGGGTGGGTGGAGAGGTGGTGGGGTGGGTGGTGAGGTGGTGGGGAGGGTGGTGAGGTGGTGGGGAGGGTGGTGGGGTGGTGGGGTGGGTGGAGAGGTGGTGGGGTGGGTGGAGAGGTGGTGGGGTGGGTGGTGAGGTGGTGGGGTGGGTGGTGAGGTGGTGGGGTGGGTGGAGGGTGGTGGGGTGGGTGGAGAGGAACAACACATTTTTTTTTTTTTTGGGGGGGGAAGAGTAAGCAATATGTCTTTATTCTGAAAACTATTTATCCAACCTAATTTAATTTATATAGAGGTATTACTCTCAATTATTCTAAAATCACCGCTTGACTGAAGAAAATCCATTTCGTTTCAATAGATTGAAATGCTACATGTATTACTAGTAAGCTCTTCCATTACAAATAATAATATATATTCCTGGTAAGCACAGATTTATTAATTTAAAAGTAGCTTCTGAATTTTAAATATTTTTTTTAAGTTCTTTAATAAACTGTGCTTTTCTGAACGACATTGATAATATTTGCTTATTAATTTTGGCATTATATATGATGGTTTGTACTGCAACTTATGAAGAAAAACTTTGTCTTTCAACTTTTAAGAGTAAGAAACATCGTTTATATAATGTTAAAACTGTTTCTCAATTGTAAACATACGATAAAATGAATAAGCTATGAAAAAAGAGAGCTCTTTGAAGACATCTCCTTGAAGTAGAAAACTCTTTGAGATAGAAAGCCCACTGATGGAGGAAGTTCTATGAGAGAGACAGCTCATTGGGGAAAAAAATCCTTTAAGGAATAGAACTATCTATGGGAGAAAGCCTTTCAGGGGAAAACTTCTAAAGGTGAAAGCTATTTGAGGGAGAATTCCCTTAGAAGGAAGGAACCCTTTAAGTAAGAGAGCTCTTTGAAGGACAAAGCCTTTTAAGATATAAAGTTCTTTAAGAGAAGATCCTCTGTGTGGCAGAAAGTTCGTTGAAGGGAAAAAAAATTCTTATTGGAGAAATAAATTCATAGAAGCTGGCGAATTTGTCTTTAAATTAATAACATCATAATGACAAGGTATGGATTAACACGGACTATTAAAGAATGTTGACTTTTATACTAAAGACAATAAATGTTAAAACAAGAATGACACTAAAGAACTTTCGTGGTAACTTACTGATAACTTTGAGGCTCCACCGTCTGTTGATGACTTTATGTGTGGCTGAGTGATGAGCTCTGCACTCTGCTGAAACCTGAGTTGAGTTGTGTGACTCTGGCAAGTGTTGGGTCAACTCTGAAGAGGTCACCCACCCGCCACCTTCATCTTCTCTCACTGTAGACAACCCATTTCCAATTTCAGTCCCTATAACGTAATAAAGTAGGAAAAATTATTTTTATTAGGCACGAATAATTATTTCTTTAAACAAATATGAATAAAAACAATTTGAAACTACTCAATTTTCAATGTAAAAATTTGAGGAGAGAGATAAACAGAGGACGTAAATGTCTACCGCTGCATCACGAGTAATATAAACTGTTGTACATGTAAACAAACACTACTTCTGTACCACACATACTATGAATAGTTGTACATGTAAACACATACTATAGTCTAGTCAATCTAGTTCATTTGTTCATCAAAATACGAAAAACTGCAACATAATTTATTTTGCTACAGTGCATTTCCATGAGATCCCTGCAACACCATACAAAATTTCCTAAGGAAGCCTTATATGGGATCAAAAATCATGATTCTACAATATATTTTTATTGTGTCTGCCAATGCTATTCTGCTGCGAAATTCAGAAATGGGAGAACGGTGAGGGGAGAGAGTCCGAGGTAGGCAGTAAGATGATACCTAGGCCTATACCAGATTCAGATTTTGTATTTCCTTGCAAGTTTACAATGTGGTTGACATATTGTAGGAAGTATATATTTATAGGTAGTTTACAGTGAGGGTTTACAATGATTTGTAGTGCAGAGAGTGCCACTATCATGCCTTGGCATTACTGGCAGTCTAAACTTAACAGATTACCCGACGATGCCTCATTCTTCTACCAACTATATGTTATAAGTCTAATTTAATGATGAAACCTCTATAGGCTAATGTATCATACCACCTCTTATAAGTACCTAAGCTAAGTTAGAGTTAGGCATAGAGTAATTTAGTTTATCTACGATTACTTTTATCCCGACCTACATACATTGATAACAGTGGGCAATTGGGCTACCACTTGTACGAGGATAATGCAGGCAACCAAACCTCGCCCAATGATGCCGGTCTACCGGACACTTACCCTACACTAGGCAAGTACAGTGAAGAAAACTAACATTCGCTAATTACCTTACAACGTGAAATGGACTACACTTCACTGTTACATTACATAACAACTCTGCAAGTTCTCTCGTACACAAGGCCGGGTGTAGCCAGTGACAACCGTATCTCTCGTGGTGTTCGTAATTAGGATTATCGTAAGGGCCCCACACCTCATGACGGTAAGTGCTTGTTAACAGTACTATTGAATGCGCATTTATGTGTATGTTACTGGCACTACAAACTGTCCACATGTGAAGGGTCTTCCACTACCCTTCAGTCCATCAGAGACACGACCTCCCCTAGACCGACTTACACAGTACTGTGTTGAATCAGAGGTAAGTAATTCAATTATCTGGAAATGGGACGGAAGGTTTCTTGGACTTTATTCAACTAATGACTTAACTGGATAACTAACTGATCATATACCCACATACACCCTCTATTCTACACAAAAATAGATTTGTCATAAAAAACTAAGCCAGTATTCAAAAGCCATCATAGTTTATGTGAATGCATTTTCCTTAGTTTGAAGCTATACAAGGACAGGAAAATATGATTTTTTTTTATTCTTACGTACTAGGTAAATACATCATTATTGCATAAATTCTCATCAAATTGTTTGACAGTGAAAAATAATGATAATGCGAAATAATACTTTTAACTTTTACATTTTCAAGTCAGTCTTGTCTGAGTTTGCATCCGCATGTAAACACTGAGACGTGTTGTATATGTGATAAGTCAACCACTGATGGACAACAGACTGCAGGTTTGCAGCGATGATGTTGCTAGAGGCAGTGAGCAACGTGGAGACTTCATGATGTTGCTAGAGGCAGTGAGCAACGTGGAGACTACATGATGTTGCTAGAGGCAGTGAGCAACGTGGAGACTACATGATGTTGCTAGAGGCAGTGAGCAACGTGGAGACTACATAATGTTGCTAGAGGCAGTGAACAACGTGGAGACTACATGATGTTGCTAGAGGCAGTGAGCAACGTGGAGACTACATGATGTTGCTAGAGGCAGTGAGCAACGTGGAGACTACATGAGGACACTTCCAGGGCAATGTGTTCATGTACAGTTTAGTCGTTAATATATACAGAGAGGCGAATTACCCTTCACTCCTTGCAAGTTGTTTTTAATCTTCAAGAACACTGTTATGTGAGCAACCAGCTGAACATCATAAGAGAGCTTAATATATACATTGTAAGGACTGAGAACTTCCAGGACAGCGTGATAGGACAGTTCCATCTTTGAAATGACAAGTGGTATGAAGATGAGTCTGGTCTTCTAACCTCTATCAATGACTTTCATACTTATGACGTAGTATTCCACCAGCAGTGTAGCAGCAGTATCAGGACTGGAAAGAATGTCCTTATCAAACAGCGTATGAGTGCTGTTAGGGAATGTAACATAGGGTATTGTAACTATACTTAGGAACAAGATTACGAACAAACAATTGTAAATCAACTAATACATATGATGGGAGAATATCTTAAAGATACAGGTCTGGAGGCATATGGAGTTCAGTATATAGAAAATAAACTTGATGAGCATTATAATGACCGTATCAGCATGACAATGAACCATCTGAATCAATCTGTGATAATATTAAATGATACAGAGGATTTCGTCCTGTATTCTTTTCACCAACAGTCAAAATATGAGTCATGAAGATGAGAAAATGACTTAATGGAAACAGTTGCCAGGGCCATTGTCCGTAACATCAAGTCCATGGAAAATGGCACTGACGTTTAACCTACGAGCTATGACACTGACAACACTGAATCAGTTCTGGACTACCTTCCACTGGCATTACTAATCTTCTTGAAAATTGCATTTGCTGGGAAGAATACAAACCCGAAAGTGGCATCAGTTGAGCAAGTTTCACCCCAGGATCTTCTCTCTGCAGCTTGATCTTGCTATTCAGATACACCACCACATTGCTTCTTTTTAGTGGACACTCTCAGTGAGCATGACTTCTAATATTCCTGCGCAGTACAGAGGTGTGAGCGAAGTGCTGCCCTTGTTAGTGAGAATATTAAAACTGGATACGTCAATGAGCAACAAATGCAGCACTCTTGATGGATCCAGGAGAGTCCATGGAATGGGTATTATAACTACAGTAATACCAGTAGTGAAAACCTTACATAGTCCAATGTACAGAGTTCGGGTGTTAGCTGAGGACTTTGCAAAATGAATAAGATCAATATTCACCCTGTCTGGATATCGGCAAATATCACATCTATTATCTATGAACATACTTTCAGAAGATCCTACAGCTTTCCTGCACACTCTGTGGGAGTCAGCTCTACTGGTTCGTTCACGACCAGCATGGTCCAGGTTCATGCAAATGAAGCAAACTGGACCAGGTTCATGCAGACGATGCAACCTTAACTGGATTCATGCAGGCGATGCAAACTACTGTCAAAATCATAGGTGACTCAGTTACAGTAGACTCGCTGTTATGCCGTTAAAGCTGCTAGTAATAACTGGTAGGCGCCTAAGTGAACTAGCATCCATCTTTAGTTAACAACTCTGTAGTTATCTAACAGCTTTGTTAGATTCCAACATCCCTTCGTCTACCGAGACACAGATGTGCAGGATATTCTGAAACGATTTGACTGGAAAAGGTCCTACTTACATTGTGCTGTACGAGCCACATTTTATGTTCTCGTACGTGATGTTGTCAGAAATATGGATCATCTCACATTATCTTTAATTGATACACAAAAGAGCCAACAAGAAAAGATACCGGACAAGTCAGACGTAATGTATCACATGATTTTCTTGTGATATGGTAACGAAGTGTAAGAAAGAAGACTTGGATCAAAGTAGAATGACTTGAGAGCGTATAAATCTATAGGGGAAGGAAGGCGGGGTAGGGGGCGTCCTAGAAAAGGTTGGAGGAGAAGGTAAAGGAGGTTTTGTGGGCGTAATCAGAAACACAAACAGCGATTCATTCATCTTCTGAGTGACAAACTACAACAGTCTGGAAACACAACTGAACACACGCAGCATGATACTTATGTTCTTACTGTCGAAGATGCAAAGGCTTCCTCCCAAAGGGTTTTCTGTCCTTGTCGGGGATGACACCGATTTACTAATTCTCCTGCCAACACTGTCATATCTTCTTTCACCAGAACCCAAGCAATAATCAAGGAATACCGGATATAATGTTACAGCCAGTTCTAAGCATATCTTGGTCCCTCAGAATGTGAAATCTTTTGCCCATGCTACCCCAGGACGTGGCACCACCTCCCGTCTCTTTGGATTAGGCAAAACTTGGTCTATAAGAGAATAAAGACTGTACCATATTTGGCTGAACAAGCCAGAGTTGTCAAGAACTCATTGTCTACTGAAAAGGAAAGAATAATTATAATGGCAAGGGCATTAGTAAGCCAGAATGGTGGCCACCACCATGATCTTGATCTTCATGGTGGGCACCACCATGATGATCTTGATCTTCATGGTGGCCACCACCATGATCTTGACCTTCATGGTGGCCACCATGATCTTGACCTTCATGGTGGTCACCACAATGATGATCTTGATCTTCATGGTGGCCACCACCATAAGATCTTGATCATCTACGCTGCAGAACTTCCACATGACAAGGTGGTATGGAGTCCAACACATGAGGAGCCACAGTTCGTCTCTTACATCGTCTGCTGCAAAATACGACAGCATCTTGGTCAACTTCCAGATCATAAAATTGCAATTATACCTTGATCTGAGTAATGGGGTTGATCTGCAGTAGGAGGCCGCATCTGCTCCACCAGGTATGTCACACATATGTCATACCCTCCTGAACAATGAACAACATGCTAAAGTATAACAAGCGGGGCCCCTTGTTATCCTAGCACCTTAGTTCAACCAGCCAATCACAATGAAGCCCATAGAGTTGTGAGGCGATGCTGGAGACTCGTGAATCAACATTATCAGACTTACGTCAAGTCTGGTCCCAACAATTCTCACTGTCTCTTGCTTGCAAAAAGTGCTTTTACATAATGTATATAAATTGAACGTACACTAGCATGATGTTTGGTGAAGGAAATATATATAAAATTTACTCACTGCTGCCTTTTCCTCGTTCCTCTTTTCTACCTTGGTTACCATGCTACACCCAGGTGTGCAGGCCCCAGTTTTCTACCTTGGTTACCATGCTACACCCAGGTGTGCAGGCCACCAGTTTTCTACCTTGGTTACCATGCTACACCCAGGTGTGCAGGCCACCAGACAATACTTGTGTTCCTAATACCAGGGTTCTTAGAAGTGATATGCCGCAGTTTTTAAAAAGGGAAAGAAGCAATAAGCGCTGTGCTTGCTTGAAGTTAAGTTTATTCTGATGAATATTAAATAAGCTTTATCTACAGTACCAAGTCACTGTTGTGACTGTCATACACAACAGAGTGTAGTAATAACACCAGCTGCCTTAACACACTCTTCCCAAGTTTATGTCTCAGTCATCGTATTAGGATTATATGTATATTTGGTATTTTCCGTACATATTCATAAATTCCTTGTTGCAGGGTAATGTTGCAGGGTAGTATTACAGGGTAGTGGTGCAGTGTATTGTTGCAGGTTAGTGGTGCAGTGTATTGTTGCAGGATAGTGGTGCAGGGTAATGGTACAGGGTAGTGGTGCAGGGTAATGGTACAAAGTAGTGGTGCAGGGGAGGGTTGCAGTGTACTGTTACAGGGTAGTGGTGCAGGTCACTGGTGCAGGGTAGTGTTGCAGGGTAGTGTTGTAAAGTAGTGGTGCAGAGTAGTGGAGAAGGGTAGCGTTTCAGAGTAGTGGTGCAGAGTATTGTTGCAGAGTAAGGGTGCAGGGTAATGCTGCAGAGTAGCAGTGCAGGGTGGTGGTGCAAGTAATTGGTGCAGAGTAGTGTTGCAGGGTCATGGTGCAGGGTAATGGTGCAGGGAAACGGTGCTGGGTAATGCTGCAGGGTAGTGGTGCAGGGTAGTGGTGCAGGGTAGTGGTGCAAGGTAGTGGTGCAGGGTAGTGGTGCAGGGTAGTGTTGCAGGGTAGTGTTGCAGAGTAGTAGTGCAGGGTATTAGTGCAGGGTAGTGGTGCAGGGTAGTGTTGCAGGGTAGTGTTGCAGGGTATTGGTGCTAGGTAGTGGTTCAGAGTAGTAGTGCAGGAAAGTAGTGCAGGGTAGTGGTGCAGGGTAGTAGTGCAGGGTAGTAGTGCAGGGTAGTGGCGCACGGTAGTTGTGCAGAGTAGTAATGCAAGGTACTGGTGCAGGGTAGTGGTGCAGAGTAGAAGTGCAGGGTAGTGGTGCAGAGTAGTGGTGCAGGGTAGTGGTGCAGAGTAGTGGTGCAGGGAAGTGGTGCACGATAGTGGTGCAGAGTAGTGGTGCAGGGTAATACTGCAGGGTAGTGGTACAGAGTAGTAATGCAGGGTAGTAGTGAAAGGTAGTAGTGCAGGGTAGTAGTACAGGATACTGGTGCAGGGTAGTGGTGCATGGGAGTGTTGCAGAGTAGTTGTGAATGGTAGTGGTACAGAGAAGTGGCGCAGAATAGTAATGCTGAGTAGTGTTGCAGGGTAGTTGTGCAGAGTAGTGATGCAAGGAAGTGATGCAGAGAAGTGGTGCAGAGAGACGTGCAGGGTAGTGGTGCAGAGAAGTGGTACAAGGTAGTGGTGCATGGTAAACGTGCAGAGTAGTGGTGCAAGGTAGTTATGTAGGGTATTAGTGCAGGGTAATAATGCAGGGTAGTAGTGCAGAGTAGTAGTGCCGGATAGTGGTGCAGGGTAATTGTGCAGGGTAGTAGTGCAGGGTTGTGGTGCATGGTAGTAGTGCAGAGTAGTAGTGCAGGGTAGTGGTGCAGGGTAGGGGTGCAGGGTAGTAGTGCAGGGTAGTGGTGCAGGGTAGTGGTGAAGGGTATTAGTAGTGCAGATTAGTGGTGCAGGGTAGTGGTGCAGAGTAGTGGTGCAGAGAGTAGTGCAGGAAGTAGTGCAGGGTAGAAGGGGTTGAGTGCAGGTTAGTGGTGCAGGGTAGTGGTGCAGAGTAGTGTGAGGGTAGTGGTGCAGGAGTAGTGTGCAGGGTAGTGGTGCAGAAGTAGTAGTGCAGGGAGTAGTGCAGGGTGAAGAGGTGGTGCAGGTAGTGGTGCAGGGTAGTGGTGCAGGGTAGTATGCAAGGAGTGGTGCAGGGTATGTGCAGAGAAAGTATGCAGGAGAATGGTGCAAGGTAGTGGTGCATGAGTATGGTGAAATTGCAATGCAAGGAGTGGTGCAGGGTAGTGGTGCAGGAAGTATTGCAGGTGTATGCAGAATATGGTGCAGGGAATAGTGGGAGAGAGTATGCATAGTGGTTCAGAGTATAGTGCAGGGAATGGTGCAGAGATAGTCTTGCAGAATATGGGCAGAACAGTGATGAGAGAGTTGCAAGTAGTGGTGCAGAGTAGTGGTCAGGTAGTGGTGCTGGGTAGTGTCGAGGGTAGTGGTGCAGGGTGAATGGAGTAGTGGTGCAGGGTAGTGGTGCAGAGTAGTGGTGCAGGGTAGTGGTGCAGAGTGGTGCAGGGTAGTGGTGCAAGGTAGTGGTGTAGGATGAGTGCAGGGTAGTGGTGCAGGGTAGTAGGCAGGGTAGTGGTGCAGGGTAGTAGTGCAGGGTAGTGTTGCAGAGTAGTGGTGCAGGGTAGTGTGCAGAGTAGTTGTGCAGGAAATGGTGCAGAGTTGTTATGAGAGTAGTGGTGCAGAACAGTAATGCATAGTGGTGCAGAGTAGTGGTGCAGGAGTAGTGGTGCAGGGTGTGGTGCAGAGTAGTGGTGCAGGGTAGTGGTGCAGGGTAGTGGTGCAGAGAAGTGGTGCAGGGCAGTGATGCAGAGTAGTGGGTGCAGGGTAGTGGTGCAGGTAGTGGTGCAGGTTAGTGGTGTAGTGTAGTGGTGCAGGGTATTGGCGAAGGGTAGTGGTGCAGGGTTGTTGTGCAGAGTAGTAGTGCGGGGTATTGGTGCAGAATAGTGATGCAGGGTAGTGGTGCAGGGTAGTGGTGCAGGGTAGTGGTGCAGGGTAGTGGTGCAAGGTAGTGGTTTGGTGTAGGGTATTAGTGCAGGGTAGTGGTGCAGGGTAGGGAGTGCAGGGTAGTGGTGAGGGTAGTAGTGCAGGTTGGGTGCAGGGAGTAGTGCAGGGTAGTGGTGCAGGGTAGTGGTGCAACATCTATTCCCCTCGTAATTTCCAGAGCGGTCAAACACATTTCATCCCTACCTCGTCAACACTGCAGAACCCTCTTCCCTACATCTATTGATTCCCTAACATAATTTATGGCTAATACATTAATGTTATAGTGCAATCCCAGTGTTCTAATTCATTCTAGGCGATACTTCTGTGATGATCAATAATTGTTTGTGCCCTTCTTTATCTCAAAAAATATGACATGTTTCCATGATATGAATAACACTGACAGTCAACATGTTAAAATCATTGTAGTAAAAGTATTCAGAATGGTACTTTAACTTGCCCTAGAGATGTATCTATTTTGCTTTTATTTAAGTCTCTTGTAAATAAATAATATATAAATAACTGACTAATAATGAAACACCTAACAATTGTTGTCTGGAAGTTCTTCTCTACCTGAAGGTTCTTCCGGAGGTCAACGCCACTGCGGCCCGGTTCTTGATCAGACCTGGTGGATCAGGGCCGGATCAACCAGTCTGTTACTGTTGGCCGCATGCAATCGAACGTACGAACCACAGCCCAGCTGATCGGGCACTGACTAAGTGTCTGTCCAGCTCCTTCTTGAAGATAGCCAGAGGTCTATTGGTAATTCCCCTCATGTATGATGAGAAGCTGTTGAACATTTATTGTTTTTTTTCACTTAGTGTATTTATGGAGCCCCTGCTTTCCAATGGGGGATATTGCACCACCTGCCGAGTCTTTTGCTTTCGAAGGGATTGATTTCGGTGTGCAGATTTGGGACCAATCCCTCTGGGATTTTCCAGGAGTAAATTTTATGTATATTTCTCGTCTGTGTTCCAGAGAATACAGGTCAAGGGACTTCAAACGTTCCTAGCAATTAAGGTGCATGACCGAATAAATACGTGCAGTGAAGGTGCTCTGTACATATTCTAGATCTTGTGTCTCTTGAATCTGAAGAAGATTTCCTCTCTTGAGCTACTCTACCAGCAGCTAAAGGAAGAACTGAGGTAGCTAAGCTGAGATAGCAGATTGACTGAGGAAAACAAGAGGATTCTAGTAATCCTCCTGTTGTGAATCCTCAAGTCAAGAAAGGAACATGGACAGTGGCTGGAATGCATGGGACAAAGTTAAGGATCAAGAGGACGGGTGGAGAGGTAGAAACAAGACCCAGGAGAATGTTGTGGAAACATCGAACATATTCTCCGTGCTACCCGATGAAGTGAGTCGACTTCTGGAAGCGTCACGACAAACGACACCAAGGAAGGTAAAAACATTGTTGTTTTGGGGACAGCCAGGTTAGTACATGGATGGGCCTTCTGTTTGAATGATAGGAGTAGGAGACAGAGGTTTGCTTTCCTGGGGCTGGGATGGAGGATATTGTTAGCCGTCTGGACGACATCATGAGAGGTAATAGGAGCAATCCTATTATCGGTCTCAGTGCTGGAGGCAACGATGTTGGCAGACGTAGGAGTGAGGACCTGACTAGCAGGTTTAGGTCAGCAATTGACATAATTAGGAAGAAGGGTAGGAACCCTGTCATATTTGGTATTTTGCCAAGGAGATGAGTTGGAAATGAATGGCTGTCCAGGGAATTGGTGTCAATTGCTGGCTGGACAAATACTGTAAGGAAAATGCAGTAACATTAATTGACAACTGGGACCTCTTCTATGGCTGAAATGACATGTATGACACTTATCCAGGTCTGGGGTGGGGGCACTGGCAACTGCAGTGGAGGAGCTGTTAGGGCTTTAAACTAGAAATAGTTAGTGGTATGGGTTTTGGGGGAAAACAGTGAAGTCCCATGTAGTAATATTATAAGTTCTAGGAGAACTAGTAATAGGCAGAATAAGGTGGATATTGGAAAGCCAGTGGCACTAGATGACAAGGACAGTAATAGGTATAGTGTAAAAACAGAAATGAGCAGGAAGGGTAAAAGAGAAAGGAGGGTCTTTAAATCTATATTACACCAATTGTCGTAGTGCTAGGAATAAGATGGACGAGTTGACATTACTTGCTAGTGCGGGTAATATTATGTTTTTGCAATAACTGAGACGTGGTTTAATATAAAAAATCGGGACATGCCGTGAATGTCACATCCAGGGTTTAATTTGTTCCATAGACAGAAGTATCAGAAATAGGGAGGGGGTGGCCTCAGACCGTGATCATTTAAATTGTTGCATAAAAACGGCATAAAGACTGAAATAATACATACAAGTCTGTCTGGATAGAATTTTCAGACGGATGTGAACAATTTTTTTGGCGTAATTATGATATTTAGGCGTGACAAGTTAATTACCTTTAGCATTGAATGGATGTAGATATAGGGATAATTCAGAAACAGTCCCAGACTTTCGTTAGCAGATTATAAGGGCTTAGAGAAATTATCAACTGTGGACTGGGGTAACGAAGAGAGCTATAAATTTGACAGCTTTCTTAACACTTACAGGAGCAAAGAACATTTATCCCGATAAAGAAATTGATCAAAGAAATACCCAAATGGATGAATAATAGGCTCAAATATCTTTTAGGGCAGAAGAATGGAATTTATGGGGGCATAAATAGGGGTGAGGGTCTTTAAAATCAGTATACGGACATTAAGAGGGACAATAAAAGGGATAAGAAAAGCTAAATGGGACTAGAAATTAAAGTTGCTAGGGATTCAAAACAAACCCCAAAAAAGTTTTTTCCAGGTTTATAGAACAAATTAGGGAAAGATAGGTCCCTTAAAAATAACTCTGGGCATCTTACTGAAAGGAGAATAAATTTATTTCTAATAATTATTTTCCTCGGTTTTCACACAAGGAAGACACTAAAAATTCCCAGTAATTAATTTTTATAGTGCCCCTGAAGAAGATAAATTATGTAATATCACAGTCACTAGCGATATGGTTAGGGAAACAATAGCCCGTCTGAAACAAAATAAATCGCCGGGTTCTGATGAGTTTTTTGCAAGGGTTCTTAAGGAATGCAAAATGGAACTCTGTGAACAATATCTAAATTTTTAATTTATTTTTCCAAACAGGTGTAGTGTCTGATATGTGGAAGATGGCTAATGTAACCTATTTTTAAAGCAGGGGACAAGTCACTACCGTCAAATTACCGCCCAATAAGCCTGACCTCAATTGTAGGCAAATTAATAGGTCTTATAGTGATATTATTAGAACCATTTAGATAACCATAATTTGATTAATAATATTCAGCATGGATTCCGAGGGGTTCCTGCCTATCTAATTTATTAACCTCCTTTAGTAAATTTTGACTTTGATCACGATAAAAAATTCAATATTGTTTATTACATTTTATTAAGGTTTTTATAGAGTCCCCACCAGAACTGTTAAAGAAAGTGGCAGCTCATGGCATTGGGGGAAAAGGGGCTGTCAGGATCGAGTCTGGCTCCCAATAGGAAGCAGAGGTGTGCATAAATGGGGTTAAATCCAGGGGGGATCTAAAAAGTGGTGTTCCACAGAATCAGTCTTAGGCCCGTTGTTGTTTATATATATCAATGACCTTGATGAGGGAATTACTAGTGATAGACAAATTGCCGTTGACACGAAATGGTGGAAATTGATTCTAACGTAGATGTCAGGGAACTTCAGGAGGATTCAGACAGACTCAATTCCTAGTCAGAAAAGTGGCATGCAGTTCAATGTAGATAAATGCAAGATTCTAATCGGAGTGTCCATAGCCCAAGCACTTATGTTATATAACGTAGAATTAGCCATACAGATTTGAAAAGGACTTGGGGGTTATGGTAAGCAGCAACCTTAAACCAAACAGAATGCCTAAGCGTACAAAAGGCAAACAGAACGGGATTTATATCAAAAAGGAAGCAACAGAATAGACTTATATTACAGCTTTAACATATTAGTAAGGCCTCACCTAGATTTCAGCTCAGTTCTGGTTATATTACAGAATGGATAATTTAAATTAGAAAACATTCAGCGAGAATGACAAATAAATGCATTAGAAACTTCGTATGAAGAAAGATTGAAGACCCCAAAATTACATTCACTTGTAAGCGAAGAATGAGGGGAAAAGTCGAGGTATCAAGTGGAAAATGGGTATTAACAAAGGGGATATAAAAAAGTCTTGAGAATATCTCTCCCAAAAGAGAACCCCTAATAATGGATTCAAATTAGATAAGTTTAGATTTAAAAGGATATAGGAAAGTATTGGTTTGGAAATAGGGTAGTTGATGGGGAACAGTCTGCTAGTAGGGTTTTGAAGCAAGGACCGGGTAGTTTCAAATTTAGGTTGGATAAACATGATGAGAGGGGTTGGATTTGGAGGGGAAATTTCACTGAGTAAATAAATTATCAAAGCTTATTTTTTGGGTAGAATTTAAGATTGGGTTGAACAAAATTCTGTTAGTGGGGTGGAATGTGAGGACCTGCCTAGTATGGGCCAACAGGCCTGCTGATGTTCTCTTTCTTATGTTTTTTCTTATCTTCACTGACCGACTTCATAAAATAATAACAGTGTTTCCTTTTTGTAAACCACTTCTACGATGTTGTTAGACACATATGCAACACTTAGGTACTTCATTGAGGAAAACGTTTGCACAAGTGGCTTCATCAGTCAATACAAAGTAGAAAGTTGAAAATAGAGGAGGAGTTTGGTTCAGCCCTCGACCTGGGTCGATGTTTATCCATCAGTCTTATAGGCATATAGAAGTTGCTTATATACTGAAGACAGGTAAGACGAAGCAGGAGGAGGCGGGGTCATAGGGTACAATCCACTAGTCGAAGTGGTCTTCGTCCTAAGGTTGGACGGTTGAAAATCCGTTTGTATCAAGACCAAGGTGTTGCTGTGTCGACAGTGTTGCATATTTCAACTTAACAACTTGTCGGTTCTTTGAACCATTCATCTACACTTCTACGATAAAGCTAGACTTTAAGGTGAATTATCAATATGACAGTTTCGTTTTAAGATACGTCATGGAGAGAAAGGAATTGATTAGAACTTTAGATAATTGATGAACAAAGTCAGTGCATTCAAATACCCGACAAAGGTCCCAGTGGAAGTCACTTTGAAGAAGTTGGTCACACAGACAGCGAATGGTACAAGTGATGTTAAAGTTCAAAGCTGACAAAAAAGGAAGAGAAGAAAAAAAAAAAAATAGAATGGAAGGAAATAACTTCGAACGCCATCCACAACAAAGAAATTTACATCTTCTCCAGGAAGGGGTATGGGCGCCTCCATAAATTTAGAACTTCTGTTGCAGATGTCAGCATGAGGCGGAGGTCCACAGACTTGAGGAATACCACTGCTGGCCAGGGTTCAGGGGAACCATTGCATATATGCAAAAAAGTACCACTTTTCCGACTAGCTTCGAAATAGCCCGTTTCTCTGTGAAATAAGGCAAGATTTGACAGCAACACAGAAGATGCTGACAGCAACACAGAAGATGCTGACAGCAACACAGAAGATGTTTAAAACACAGAAGATGCTGACAGCAACACAAAGATGCTGACGCAACACAGAAGACTCAGCAACAAGAACATGCTGACAGCACAGATGCTGACAGCAACACAAAGATGCTGACAGCAACACAGAAGAGGCCAGCAACACGAAGATGCTGACAGCAACACAGAAGATGTAAAAACACAGAAGAGAAGAAAGTTCAAAAGAGATTGTTGATCTCATCACTCATGTGGAAAACCTTGAGTTGCGTCCTGTGGGGCAAGACAGCTGAATGAACTCGGTTTTGGCAAAGAAAAACAACAAGATTTGTTTAAAAATACCAGAGGTGTACTTTGGCCGGCCTAAGAACAACGTGATGGAAAACTGGAGTTCTGTTTGTCATGGGAGGCAGAAAACCTGAAGCAACCATTAAACTGACCATGGTGACCATGGTGACAATGCTGCTCTTCTACCCTAATCACCACTTTTACTTAAATGGTTCATTACGTCATGTTTGTCAAAAGGAGTCACTATCTATGTTGCTACGGCTTTATGAAGCTGTTCTAACCAATCACTATAGAGTGAAATCCTACAAGAATTACATGTGATATTCCTACAAACATTGATAGATGATAAATTTTACTTAAATCAGCATATCAGTTTTTTTTTATCTTGGAATTTTATGCTTCATTTAATATTATGTATTGTTTATATTATAATATATATTTTATAATATGCATAAAATTTATTTTAAAAAAAAAACAATATATTTATTGTTTTTCTCAGCTGGGACGACAATATTATACTCGTATTTTATGGTATTATATTCTGTGTTAAATTTTGATGCAGTTTTTTATGTTAAGACACCAACGCCCTTTTGTGGTCCAAGTGCCCTTATGCTTACTCTTAATTACCACCTTAATTGTCTAGCGGTGAAAGGGGGGTGACCTCATCTGCGGTCTCGCTTCTACGACTCATCAAGTGTTTTTTATTGTTGCACTTAATAGTGTTATTGCATGGGATGAGTTGTCGCTTCTGCTGTGTTTCGCCCACCCATAAAGATTTTCAGGAGGGCGGGTCGCGGAGGGCGGGTCGTGCTGGAGGGGGGTCGTGCTGGAGGGCGGGTCGGCGAGGGCGGGTCGTGCTGGAGGGAGGGTCGTGCTGGAGGGCGGGGGCGTGCTGGAGGGCGGGTCGGCGGGGGGGGTCGTGCGAGGGGGGTCGTGCTGGAGGGCGGTCGGCGGAGGGGGTCGTGCTGGAGGGGGCGTGCTGGAGGGGAGGGTCGTGCTGGAGGGGGGTCGGCTGGAGGGCGGGTCGGCTGGAGGGCGGTCGTGCTGGAGGGGGGCGTGCTGGAGGGGGGTCGCCAGGGGGGTCGTGCTGGAGGGCGGGTCCTGCTGGAGGGCGGGTCGTGCTGGAGGGGGGTCTTGGAGGGGGGGGGTCGCTGGAGGGTGGGTCGTGCTGGAGGGCGGGCGTGCTGGAGGGCGGGTCGTGCTGGGGGCGGGTCCTGCTGGAGGGCGGGTCGGCGGAGGGCGGGTCGTGCTGGGGGCGGGTCTGCTGGAGGGCGGGTCGTGCTGGAGGGAGGGTCGTGCTGGAGGGCGGGTCGTGCTGGAGGGCGGGTCCTGCTGGAGGGCGGGGCCTGCTGGAGGGCGGGTCGGCTGGAGGGGGGTCGTGCTGGAGGGGAGGTGTGCTGGAGGGCGGGGCGTGCTGGAGGGGGGGGGGAGGGGTCGTGCTGGAGGGGGTCGGCTGGAGGGCGGGGGGGGGATCGTGCTGGAGGGCGGGTCGTGCTGGAGGGGGCGGGGGGGGTCGGTGGGGGTGGAGGGCGGGTCCTGCTGGGGGGCGGTCTGCGGAGGGCGGGGCGTGCTGGAGGGGGTCGTGCTGGAGGGAGGGTCGTGCTGGAGGGCGGTCGTGGGAGGGAGGGTCGTGCTGGGAGGGGGGGGGAGGGTCGTGCTGGAGGGCGGTCGTGCTGGAGGGCGGGTCGTGCTGGAGGGGGTGGCGGGGGGGGCCAGGGGGTGCTGGAGGGCGGGTCTGCTGGAGGGGGGTCCTGGAGGGGGGTCGTGCTGGAGGGGGGTCGTGCTGGGGGCGGGCCGTGGGGGGGGTCGCTGGAGGGCGGGTCCTGCTGGAGGGCGGGTCGTGCTGGAGGGGGGTCCTGCTCCGCTTGTTGTTGGCTGGAGCTTGACTGTCGTTGTGTAGGACTTATGATGTCTTCCCGGGGTTTTTTCTTCCCAACTGATTGTTAGACACTCTAGTGGTAAACATTACAGGATCATAGTTAGGATGTATTAACTATTGTTTTTGATATTTAGGATTTAGTAATGATACTTTGACGTCAGGAGATTTGCTTTAAACTCACAATGTCCTTGACCATCTGCGTCCAAAAGTCTGGGTTTGTGGGAATTACAAAGCCCATCACTGAACTTGGTTCTACAAGTTCCACATTTGTCCAAATGTACCACTGTATTGGCTATTATTTCATTCATTGCATCTAGTCTGAATAAGGTAATTAGGGGGTTGTTGACAAAGTCATTTTGTCAATTATTTGTTAATAATTGGGTTAAATATCATGTAATGTTCACAGCTTGAGAAACAGAGTAAATCACTATGTTTGTACTTTAGTGACCTGTTGTACAGATTACTGTTACATCTTGACATTAAATGCTATTAAATTAATTGTCGATATTTGACTCGTCACCTTCCAGGGCATCTTGTGATGAATATGTTCATGTCACCTTCCAGGGCATCTTGTGATGAATATTTTGTTTTTCATGTTGAAAATGATATATAATACCGATAGTTGATGATTAGACAATGTGCAACAGTTGGGGTCTTTATTGATGAAATGTTTCTCTACAAGTAGATTCTTCAGTCAACTACAGAGGAGTAGATGTAATAATGTAGATGATGTAACCACTCCATCAACCATGGACTGATTCCATCATCTACATTCCACTACTACACTTGCTGCCTCCGTATTTTGCGAAGAAGCTACTAGTAGGTGAAACGTTTCAACAGTTAAAATACCTAACGCTGCACATGTGTCTTAATCATAGATACTATATGAAATTTTTGGTCACCTTTTCAGTGGTTAAAATATAAAGAAAAAGTTAAATATTTGTTTACTATTAGGACCTGTATACAATCACTTATTATAAACGGAAAGTAGCTCGTTTGCTAGTGCACTCAGCTCACACATTAAGGTCCATGGTTCGATCCGGTGCGGGTGGAAACATTAGAGTGTTTCCTTAAGACACCTGCTGTCCATGTTCACCTAGCAGTAAATGGGTACTTGGGTGTTAGTCGACTGGTGGGTCGCATCCTGGGTTTCTTATAGTATGTCACTGATATCAGCTCGTCTGTATAAATTATTCGTGTACTTGTAGAAATAAAGATGATTATTTTTATTGTTATTAATGACTTTAAATATAAATTATAATATTTGGGACCTGTCGAGGGAGAGGTAGAGCTCAACTATCCAGGAACACCAAGAGCTAGAGCTCAAAAATACTTTATGTTTATATTTGAATAGCATTCTATCATAAAAAAACGTGTCTAAGAACTTTTCTTAGCATGTGACCATGACAGCATGTGACCATGACAGCATGTGACCATGACAGCATGTGACCATGACAGCATGTGACCATGACAGCATGTGACCATGACAGCATGTGACCATGACAGCATGTGACCATGACAGCATGTGACCATGACAGCATGTGACCATGACAGCATGTGAGGATCATGACAGCATGTGACCATGACAGCATGTGACCATGACAGCATATGACCATGACAGCATGTGACCATGACAGCATGTGACCATGACTGGGGAAGACATTCTAAAACAATGTCTTTAGGTTCCCTGAGTAATCTTGAAGTTCATAATTACTGATAAGTTGCAGTGCACTTAGAAATACCCTGCAACAGCAGGTTCCCTGTCCAGACAGCACATAGTAGTACACAGAACTTAGCAGAATCCTTGCAAGAGGATCCACCTGAGGAGGGAGTCGCTACACTTCCTCCCTCTACCATAATTCGTTCTGTGGGTGAAACCCAAATAACTCTGGCCCTTCCCCTCAATTCTCTGATTTGTTGAAGTCCCCCAGCTTCATACTCAGTCATGGAACATGTACTCTCCTGCTAGACAGAGAACCAGTTGCCTGCACCTCTTAGAGCAATCCATCTCAGACTCAAGATCCATCTCAGACTCAAGATCCATCTCAGACTCAAGATCCATCTCAGACTCAAGATCCTCCTCAGACCCGAGATCCTGCAACTCCTTCAATAACCTGTCACACCTCCTAGTTCGACTTGTCTAGTTATGATTCTAAGGAACAGTATAATATAATTGAACATTTATTCAAGTTGCCGTTAAAGAATACTAATGCCCAACACATTTTGAAGAAGGATGAATGAGAATGACATCAGATATATTTTGAATGACATTAGATGTCTAGGAATATGTGATGGATCATTGTTGCTCTGAATTGTTTGAAATGGCTTCAATATCTGATACTTATACAGTGACCCATAAGATACCACGAATCAAAAGGTCATCCAGACAGGAGTAACGGCAGAGTAAGTGGAGTAGTGGTGGAGACCAGCCACTGCACCTCCACTAGGAAGGACTCGCATAATTCCTCACCAGTGTAGTATTCAACCTTCCAAATCACAACCAACGAAGTCTTAATCCTAAGTCAGTCTCTGAGAGACAGAAAAATGGTAAGGGAAGAAGAAACATCAGATTTTCTTACTGTAAAACAGAAATTGGTTAATAAAGAAAGCATTGCTAAGCTCAAATTAAGATTTTGCCAAAGAAGTGGCTAGTTAACTGTTCATCCCATGCCCATCCTGTGCGCTACCCCACAGGATGGGTATGGTGTGCGCAATAAACCAGCTACTTCGGTGGCAAAATCTAAATCTGACATAACAATGACAGAAGAAGTATAACAAACAAAATCGAGCGTCTGACGGCAGCCTCACCCTCCGGGGACTGCAGGAGCAACAATATAAACCCTACAGCATTGCACCTACGGAGCAATACCACAGCCACAGTGGAATCCCTCCTCTTAATGTCACGGGACATCTAAGAAGACTCAGATGATTAATTGGCTGAGTGAAATGTGCGCTGAACACTGAGATACATTTATTCAACCTGGAAGGCTGACCTGACTCATTTATTCAACTCTGGAAGGCTGACCTGACTCATGGAAATGTACAGGAAGTAATTGTTCGCTGTCAGGGTCATAGTTGATGTTATTACAGCTAATGTGAAGGATGTGTCACATACCACTTCTAAATATTAATGTGAAGAAATAGTAGACGTTGTAATCTTATCAAGACTGAGGACTGATTACATCTTACTCCAGACTGAGGGACTGATTACATCGACTCCAGACTGAGGGACTGATTACATCGACTCCAGGCTGAGGGACTGGCGATTACATCGATTCCAGGCTGAGGGACTGATTACATCGACTCCAGGCTGTGGGACTGATTACATCGACTCCAGGCTCAGGGACTGATTATATCGACTCCAGGCTGAGGACTGATTACAACGATTCCAGGCTGAGGGAATGATTCCATCGATTCCAGGCTGAGGACTGATTACATCGACTCGGGCTGAGGGACTGATTACATCGACTCCAGACTGAGGGACTGATTACATCGACTCCAGACTAGGGGACTGATTACATCGACTCCAGGCTGAGGGACTGATTACATCGACTCCAGGCTGAGGGACTGATTACATCGACTCCAGACTGAGGGACTGATTACATCGACTCCAGACTGAGGGACTGATTACATCGACTCCAGGCTGAGGGACTGATTACCTCTACTCCAGACTGAGGGACTGATTACATCGACTCCAGACTGAGGGACTGATTACCCATTCTCCTGATGTTCACTACCATTTTATAACTGATGAAGCCACTGTGTGGGGAAACGTTTGTCGGTAATGATACCCAAGTGACTAATTTGTCAACTTATCGGTTCTTTTGAACCATTTATTTACATATAGTGTAGCTACATGCACGGTGCACACGGTTCTCCAGTAAAATCATGAGGAACTACTAAATGTACATTTCATGTAATATTTGGGTCTTTTATTACCAATTACTAACATAATTTGTTTTGTGATTAGGTGCTCAAACAATGCAAAGAATCTGTTGTTTCACTGTCACAACAAATTATTTAAAATGTATCGGAAAATGTTCCAGAAAACATGTTGCTAAAATCTAGATTGTCCTCATTTATATTGCGTTAAATTAAACTGCCAGAGAAGAATCATGCATGTGCGTCTGTTATCAAGGCAGAGGAATCATGCATGTGAGTCTGTTATCAAGGCAGAGTGAATCATGCATTGCGTCTGTTATCAAGGCAGAGAGAATCATGCATGTGCGTCTGTTATCAAGGCAGAGAGAATCATGCATGTGCGTCTGTTATCAAGGAGTGAATCATGCATGTGCGTCTGTTATCAAAACAGAGTGAATCATGCATGTGCGTCTGTTATCAAGGCAGAGTGAATCATGCATGTGCGTCTGTTATCAAGGCAGAGTGAATCATGCATGTGCGTCTGTTATCAAGGCAGAGAGAATCATGCATGTGCGTCTGTTATCAAGGCAGAGGAATCATGCATGTGCGTCTGTTATCAAGGCAGAGTGAATCATGCAGGTGTGTCTGTTATCAAGGCAGAGAGAATCATGCATGTGCGTCTGTTATCAAGGCAGAGTGAATCATGCATGTGCGTCTGTTATCAAGGAGAGGAATCATGCATGTGCGTCTGTTATCAAGGCAGAGTGAATCATGCATGTGCGTCTGTTATCAAGCAGAGTGAATCATGCATGTGCGTCTGTTATCAAGACAGAGAGTGAATCATGCATGTGCGTCTGTTATCAAGGCAGAGTGGAATCATGCATGTGCGTCTGTTATCAGGCAGAGTGAATCATGCATGTGCTGCTGTTATCAAGGCAGAGAGAATCATGCATGTGTGTCTGTTATCAAGGCAGAGAGAATCATGCATGTGCGTCTGTTATCAAGGCAGAGTGAATCATGCATGTGCGTCTGTTATCAAGGCAGAGTGAATCATGCATGTGGAATCTGTTATCAAGGCAGAGTGAATCATGCATGTGCGTCTGTTATCAAGGCAGAGAATCATGCATGTGCGTCTGTTATCAAGGCAGAGTGAATCAGCATGTGCGTCTGTTATCAAGGCAGAGTGAATCATGTAGGTGTCTCGTTATCAAGGCAGAGTGAATCATACATGTGAGTCTGTTATCAAGGCAGAGTGAATCATACATGTGAGTCTGTTATCAAGACAGAGTGAATCATGCATGTGAGTCTGTTATCAAGGCAGAGTGAATCATGCATGTGAGTCTGTTATCAAGGCAGAGTGAATCTGCTTGCGGCTGTTATCAAAGGGAGAGTGAATCATGCATGCGTCTGTTATCAAGGCAGAGTGAATCATGCAGTGAGTCTGTTATCAAGGCAGAGGAATCATGCTGAGTCTGTTATCAAGGCAGAGTGAATCATGCATGCGTCTGTTTAAGGCAGAGTGACAGTGAAGAGTGAACACCCAGTTAGGAAGTATGATCAGTAACAAGAGAGAGGAAGCGAGAGAAATGTATACCTTGGGAAAAAGCCAGGTGATGGTCGCCTGCGGGCCCTTTACGCAGGTGAGCGTCAGGGTTCAGACTCATCACACGGGACCCTTCACAGTAACTGTGCAGGGGATCTGCTGGGGGACAGTGAGTGGGTTAGTGGCCGTATGTGGTGGTGTTAGAGGCCAGTTACTGTAGTGGTGTTAGTGGCCAGTTACTTTTGATGGTGTTAGTGGCTCAGTTACTTATGAGGGTTTGTGGCTCTTCTGTGGTGATGTTAGTGGTCAGATATGATGGTGTTAGTGGCTCAGTTGTGGTGATGTTAGGGCTGTTACTGGAGGGGAGTTTCCAGTTACGGGTGGTGTTTGTGGCTCCTTAAGATGGTGTTAGGGGGCCAGTTACTGTGGTGATGTTAAGGGGGAGTTACTGTGATGGTGTTATGGCTCAGTTACTGTGTGGTGTTAGTGGTCTGATGTGATGGTGTTAGTGGCCAGTTACTTGATGGTGAGATTCCGTTACTGTGATTGTTTGTGGCCGTATGTGATGGTGTAGATCTCAGTTACTCTGATGGGATTAGTGGCCTAGATGGATGGTATTAGTGGCTCAGTTACTGGATGGTGTTAGTGGCTCAGTTACTGATGGGGGTTAAAATGTTTCTCTGATGGTATTAGTGGCTCAGTTACTGTGATTGTTTGTATTCAGTTTCCGTGATGGTGTAGGGCCCGTTTCTGTGATGGTGTTAGTGGCTCCGTTACTGTGATGGTGTTTGTGGCCTTTCACGTGATGGGAGTGGCTCTGTTACCTGATTTGGGATTAGTGGCTGTTTCGTATGTTGAGTGATTCAATTACTGTGGGTGTTAGTGGTTCAATTACTGGGTTAGTGGTTCAATTACTGTGTTGATAGTGGTTCAGTAACTGTGTTTTTAGTGGTTCAATTACTGTGTTGTTAGTGGTTCAATTACTGTGTTGATAGTGGTTCATTTGTGTTGTTAGTGGTTAATTAATGTGTGTTAGTGGTTCAATTACTGGTTGTTTGGGTTCAATTACTGTGTTGTTATGGTTCACTTACTATGGTGTTAGTGGTTCAGTTACTGTGTTGTTAGTGGTTCAATTACTGTGTTGTTAGTGGTTCCATTACTGTGGTGTTAGTGGAAACTAATCAAGAATGTTATATTACACTAATGTATTGGATAGAAGTGGTCATAAATTATACCAGCAACATTACAGATGTTTACTGAGGGAGAGAAACATAAACATAAACAACCTACCTCCTGACCACACACATGCAGCAGTACATGTCCCTGACCCAGGTCTTCACCTCAGAGCACCTGACCCATGAGGAAATATCAGTACTTCACTAGCCCTCCCGAGGTCAATACCATACCCCACTCAGCACTTGACCAGGGTCATTCAGTACCTCACTCAGCACCTGACCAGAAGTCAATACCAGATCTCACTCTTTCACCTGACGAGGTCAATACCAGTACCTCACCACCTTTACCAGAATGACAACATCAGCACTTCACCAGAGGAAAAATCAGCACATCACTCAGCATCACCAGAGTGACAACATCAGCACATCACTCAGTACTTCACCAGAGTGACAACATCGCACATCACTCAGCACTTCAACAGAGGAAACACCAGCACATCACTCAGCACTTTACCAGAGTGACAACACCAGCACATCACCCCCGCACTTCACCAGAGGACAACATCAGCACATCACTCAGCACTTTACCAGATTGACAACACCAGCACATCACTCAGCACTTCACCAGAGTGACACATCAGCACATCACCAGCACTTCACCGAGTGACAACATAATTCACCAAGTGACAAATCAGCACATCACCAGCACTTGACCAGAGTGACAACATCAGCACATCACCACACTTTACCAGAGTGACAACACCAGCACATCACTGCACTTACCAGAGTGACAACATCAGCACATCACTCAGCACCCCCACCCAGAGTGACAACATCAGCACATCACTCAGCACTTACCAGAGGATAACATCAGCACATCATCACCCACCAGAGTGACAACACCAGTACATCACCAGCACTTCACCAGAGTGACAACATCAGCACATCACTCAGCACTTGACCAGAGGACAACATCAGCACATCATCAGCACTTGACCAGAGGACAACATCGCACATCACTCAGCACTCCCACCAGAGGAAACACCAGCACATACCAGCATTCACCAGTGAAAACCCGCACATCACTCAGCACTTCACCAGAGTGACAACATCAGCCCCACTCAGCACTTTACCAGATTGACAACACCAGCACATCACTCACCCACCAGAGGAAACATCAGCACATCACCAGCACTTCACCAGAGTGACAACATGAGCACTTCATCAGAGTGAAAATCAGCACATAACTCAGCACTTAAGAGTACAACATCAGCACATATCGCACCCCCAGAGTGACAACATTTAGCACATCACTCAGCACTTCACCAGATTGACAACACCAGCACATCACTCAGCACTTCACCAGAGTGACAACATCAGCACATCACTCAGCACTTCACCAGAGGACAACATGAGCACTTCATCAGAGTGACAAAATCAGCAATAACTCAGCACTTGACCAGAGTGACAAATCAGCAATATCAGCACTTCACCAGAGGACAACACCAGCACATCACCAGCACTCACCAGAGGGGAACATCAAACAACACTCGACTTTACCAGAGTGACAACATCAGCACATCACCCAGACTTGACCAGAGGACAACATCAGTACATCACTCAGCACTTCACCAGAGTGACAACATCAGCACATCACCGCACTTCACCAGAGTGACAACATCAGCACTTCACCAGAGTGAAAAACATCAGCACTTCACCAGAGTGACAACATCAGCACATCACTCAGCACTTGACCAGAGGACAACATCAGCACATCACTCCCCTTTACCAGAGTGACAAAAACAAAATCACTCAGCACTTAAAGAGTGAGAACATCAGCACAATAGCACTTGACCAGAGGGGACAAATCAGTACATCACTCGGCATTTGACGGGGTGACAAATCAGCACATCACTCAGCACTTCACCAGAGTGACAAAATCAGCATTGCCCAGAGGACAAATCAGCACATCACTCAGCACTTACCAGAGGAAAATCAGCACTTGACCAGAGTGACAACATCAGACATCACCAGCACTTCACCAGAGGACAACATCAGAAATCACTCAGCACTTCACCAGAGGCAACATCAGCACATCACTCAGCACTTCACCAGAGGAAAAATCAGCACATCACTCAGCACTTGACCAGAGTGAAACATCAGCACACACTAGACTTACCAGAGTGAAAATCAGCAATCACTCAGAAACCACCAGAGTGACAACACAGCACATCACTAAAGACTCACCAGAGTGACAACATCAACATCACTCAGATTTCCCCGAGTGACAAATCACCAGTACTTTGCATGTTGAGACTCAAAAAAAACCTGTTTTCAAATGTTTGCAGTGTTTAATGTGTTGTCATGAGGTGTTAAAGGTTAAAATTGAGCATATTACGTCAAATTTTACCCAGTATAATTTGGGCAGCAACACAACCCTTCCGTAATAAAAAAAATTGTTTTGTAACAATAAACTGTTGTGCAACAAATTTGTTCTGTTAAGACTTTTCCCGAAGTGAAATTTCTTCCGTAATAACGTGCGGTAACTTCTGTAATTACATACTTCTTAATAACGAAACTGTTCTATAATGACACAAGTGTTACATAATTAAATTTTCAGCAAATAACATAACTTTTTTGGGTTATAACACAACGTTCTATAATAAAATAGTTCTGTAAACAACAATCGTTCTTTTGTTAAATTGTTAAAATAGAACTGATATATATATATATATATATATATATATATATATATATATATATATATATATATATATATATATATATATATATATAATTTCTATTTTAATATATACGGGGAAACGTCTGGTCACAACCTTAATTCGTTAAAAAAACTGGTCGCGACCTGATTTGGTCTTGCCCGAACCTAATTTTCCCACTGGATTGCATGAATACGATTAATCCGCTCCAGACCCCTACAAACTGTATGTAAATGTTTTTTTAAGATTTTTTCACAAAATAGCTAATTATACTGAAAAAATGCAGTGTAATAGTAAACTTAATGTAAAAAACTTGAATAACACTGAGAAAACCTTGAATATAAGAGAAAACTAAATTGCACGAGTCCATTCTAGACCACCCTAGACCCATCACCTGGGGACTTCATCTAAACAGTTCCCATTTTGGAATAGGAACACGCCTGACTGGGCCCCCCGTATTGCAGTGGCTCTTCCCACGCTTTCCAATTCACATGGAATATAGAGGTATTTGAGGCGATGCTCTAGCTCATCAAAGGGTCAAGACCAAACCGCTAAAAAAGAAGGGCTTGCATGCAAGACAATGAAGTCAAAGACATCATAAAAGGAGCTTTGCTTCACCTGATGCCCAGCCGAGAGAGAGCCCCGATCCCTAGCAACCAACAATACCATAATCCGCAAACCTTCCTGAAGATCACCATCTATCCTTGAAGAATGGCAAGCTTTCAGCATGGGGCTATACCTGCGTGTCGACGCCGTCACAGTGTGGGCGACAATGAGGAGCCAGAAGGAGGATAAAGATCAGCAAGAACAGACATAAGCCAAACTATAAATTTGTAACAGTGGGATCAGAGACCTTGGGGTTATGGGGGGAAAAAATAACGTTTCAAAAAAACGGATACATAAATTGAACCAGGCATCCCCAACTTTTTGCACAGTCATGTCACTGACTGTCTTCACACCTCACAATCAAATCTATATAAACTTTATTACTGAGTTAGAAGTGATCAAGGTCTTGACCGAAACGTTTTCTAATAAATACGTCCTAGTATCTGACCCTTAAAACAAAAGGGAATTAACGGGTTTTATAACGTAAAAGTCACAGATAAAGAGTACAAGAGTATATATAGTGTGGGAGTCAGGTGGAGAATGTCAATAAAGGATCACATGCTCCTGCATTTGTGTCGGTCATTTATACCATTTATACCAGCACTGGCCACGTTTATTTAAGGGGTGGGTACATGCATTTTATGTGGGTTACACATGCATTTTATGTGAGTTACACATGCATTTTATGTGGGTTACACATGCATTTTATGTGGGTTACACATGCATTTTATGTGGGTTACACATGCATTTTATGTGAGTTACACATGCATTTTATGGGGGTTACACATGCATTTTATGGGGTACACATGCATTTTATGTGGGTTACACATGCATTTTATGTGAGTTACACATGCATTTTATGTGGGTTACACATGCATTTTATGTGGGTTACACATGCATTTTATGTGGGTTACACATGCATTTTATGTGTTCCTCTTTCAAGTCTGGGAAGTAAGACGTAATCTCGTTACGAAAATAAAGATTCTAAATCAGCTTACTGAGGTCAATACATCCAGTTTCTCTTCCTCAACAACTGTGATCATATTTTCAAAGATGGGAAATATTTCTTCTGACATTTTGTTGCCACATTTCAGTTTCACCAGTCAACACTGTGACTCTGTGACCTAGTGATGACACTGTGACCTGGCCTAGTGATGACACTGTGACCTGGCCTAGTGATGACACTGTGACCTGGCCTAGTGATGACATTCAGTTTTTTTTTTATTTGACGATAAATTATGCCGTTAAGGTGCACTAATTTCAATGCTGATAATACATTGCAGAAATCTTGAGAGTGTCTTGTCATGTCCAGGAACGAAGTCAGTGTACTCGCTCACTCTGAGGGATCTTGGCGTCTTCAAGTAACTCTAGGTTATCATTTTGTCTCTTAAGTGAGTTCAGGTTATCATGGTGTCTGAGTTCAGGTTATCATGGTGTCTTTGAGTTCAGGTTATCATGGTGTCTTTGAGTTCAGGTTATCATGGTGTCTTTGAGTTCAGTTCATGGTCTTGAGTTCAGGTATCATGTGTCTGAGTTCAGGTTATCATGGTGTCTTTGAGTTCAGGTTATCATGGTGTCTTTGAGTTCAGGTTATCATGGGTTCTTAAAGGAGCTAGCAAAGATATGTCCCAACTGTATTTTGGTGGTGATGGAATATCTTGAAGTGAGTTCATGCTACATCCTCTAGTGGTTAGTTAAAGTCAGCATAAAGTGTCACCTTGTGTATTCTGGATGTGGATATTTATGTGAGTTGTGGTCAACATAGTGTGTATGTATTCATAGTATTATGCTCAGTATAGCACATGCCCAGGTGGGGTTTCGTCAGCATAGCGTGTGTTCATGTGTGTTCAATATGTTGTGGTTATCACAGCGTGTGTTCATGTGTGTTCAATATGTTGTGGTTACGCTTCAGCAAGTGTGTGTTCATGTGTGTTCAAGATGTTGTGGTTATCACAGCGTGTGTTCATGTGTGTTCAATATGTTGTGGTTAGCACAGCGTGTGTTCATGTGTGTTCAAGATGTTGTGGTTATCACAGCGTGTGTTCATGTGTGTTCAATATGTTGTGGTTAGCACAGCGTGTGTTCATGTGTGTTCAAGATGTTGTGGTTAGCACAGCGTGGTCTGTGTGTTCAAATGTTGTGGTTACACGGGTGTGTCATGTGTTCAAGATGGTGGTTAGCACAGCGTGTTCATGTTTCAAGATGTTGGGTTAGCACAGCGTGTGTTCATGTTAAAGATGCTGTGGTTAGCACAGCGTGTGTTCATGACAGACCACGAGATCAAGTTCCGGTTAATCAGTGAATCGTTTAGTACGATTTTTTAATAAGGACATTTGGGACTCATATCTGGGGTCAGGTTAGCATAGTGTTTACTCATCTATTTGTACTCACCTATTTATTGCTGCAGAGGTCGAGTCACCGCTCCTGGTACCGGCTCTTCGCTGGTCGCTACTAGGTCTATTCTCTCCCTGCTCCTTGAGCTTTATCGTACCTCTTCTTAAAGCTATGTACGTATGGATCCTGCCTCCACTACATTACTCACCAGATTGTTCCACTTCCTGACAACTGTATGACTGAAGAAATACTTTCTAATATCCCTGTGACTCATCTGAGCCTTCACTTTACAGTTGTGACCTCTTGTTGCTGTGTCCCATTCCTGAAGCATTTTGTCCCTATCCACTTTGTCAATTCCTCTTAGTATTTTATACGTCGTTATCATGTCCCTCCTAGACCTCCTGTCCTCTAGTATCGTCAGGTTGATTTCCCTTAAGCTCTCCTAATAGGACATACTCCTTAGCTCCGGTATTAGTCTTGTTGCAAACCTTTGCACTTTCTATAATTTATTGACGTGTTTCACCAGGTGTTGGTTCCATACTGGTGCTGTATACTCCAATATGGGCGTGACAGTGTCTTGAATGACTCTTTACTCGGGTGTCGAAACGCTATTCTCAGGTTTCCTAGGTGTCCATATGTTGCAGCAGATATTTGGTTGATGTGCACCTCAGGAGATGTGCTCTGTATGATGCTCACCCCAAGATCCTTTTCCTTGGGTGAGTTTTACCGCTTATGACCTCCTAGGCTGTACTTCGTCTGTGGTCTTCATTGTCCTTCCCCAAACATCCGTCCAGCGCTTGGAACCAAACTAGCAGAAAAAATAGTATACACTGCGTCAAAAAGGAGAATTTAGTGTGCAATACCTGCCAGAGTATATTTTCAAGAGGGGACGTTAGGCTTAGTATACCGTGTCCAAATAACAACAATACTAGAACCTTTTTTTGCCAGAGGAAAGAGTCTCCAAGATAACAGTGTCATATATAGTGTTAGTGTTTATCCCAGTGGTACTGTAATATATAGATAAGATACCAAATAAATGTAAAGTGAAATTTAAGGTGAATTTAGGCCTAAAGACGCAAGGTTCATGTGGTAAACAGTTGCCAACAGTCGCCAGAACCCTACCATGCCGGTCAGCTCGTATTAATATTTTTTAAACCTGCCAGTGTACATGACCTAAAATTTAGTGATACTATCCACCTAGTGTCATCATTCAGAAATCTTATAGTGTTGTAGGAGCTATTAACCAGTAACAAATTGGTACTTATTGCGATGGAGTGACGTATACAGTTTGTGGTAATACACTAAACCTGTAGTTAGCAGCGGTCGCAATATACACAACGAAAATCAAATATTCCTCCAGTAATCTTCATCTTCAGAAGCCACGGCTGCTCCAACACGCAAGTTATACTTTTTGTATCAAACTGAACACATATTACTGTTAATTATTCTTCCAGTAGTCCTTTTCATGTGCTAGTTCAAAATCACCGACTGGATACGCCCAAATAAGTGATCCACTAATCCGGATTCGCCGGATTCATGAAGAACAAATGAACGAACGGCCGGATTCAAACGGATTCGTTGAAAACAAGGAAAACAAGGTCTCCTCTGACCGGATTCATAGGATGACGGGGTTTACACGCCCTTATTAAACACCCAAACAGAACTACAACAAATAGATACAATACAAATAGACAGATCTACCTTAAGGTGGTTATTAGTTAAAATATACAGTGAGCATAAACCGGATTCGTCCAAGAAATAAGTGAACAAAGGACCGGATTCAAACAGATTCGTTGGAAACTGTTAAAAACAACTAAATACTTCGAGAAATTATAGACTAGCTAGCTAGGAGAGAGGTCAAGTGTTGTAAGATGACCACCACCATGAAGATCTGTGTAGTCTGTAGAAAGGGTAAGGGACGAAAACAAGCCTGGATTGCTTGCAATCTCTGTGGTCAATGGTCGCATGGTATATGCAGGGATTTTCAACCAGTGACCACACTTGACATAAACTCTGAGAGATGTTTTTGGGTCTGCCTAAACGAGATACACCTGTATGAGGGAATTGCATCTATATTAAAAGACAAGAACACCAATAAAAGATCCTTCTTAAAAGACATGTCAACATGGTATGACAGCTGGGAAAATAAGATGGGTGGTTTGGAAGGGGCTGTCTTGAACGACAGCGCTCCTGAGGGTGCTAGTGTTGTCCTGGAGGATAGTTCTCCTGAGGGTGCTAGTGTTGTACTGGAGGACAGTGCTCCTGAGGGAACTAGTGTTGTCCTAGAAAACATTGCTCCTGAGGGTGCTAGTGTTGTCCTGGAGGATAGTTCTCCTGAGGGTGCTAGTGTTGTCCTGGAGGACAGTGCTCCTGAGGGTGCTAGTGTTGTCCTAGAAGACAGTGTTCCTGAGGGTGCTAGTGTTGTCCTGGTGGACAGTGCTCCTGAAGGTGCTAGTATTGGAGATGAAACAAAAGGGGATGTTAGCACTAGTGCTGAAGATAGAAATGAGACAGGAAAACACGCACCAATAGGGGATACATTAGGGAACACAGTCACAAAAAAAAAAAAAAAAAAAAAAAAACAGGCCTATGCAAATATTATGCATTTGGTATCTGCAGGCATGGAATTTCTGGGAAAACAGATGGGACATGCAACTTTGACCACCCCAGAAAATGCCGTGCCCATATGACAACAGGAAAATGCAACCTCCCTTTCTGTAAGCTTTTCCACCCTGAAATGTGTCACTCATCAGTTCAGGAAAGACAGTGCTATAACCTATATTGCCAGACACACCACATAAAGGGTACAAGACGACACAGAACATCCAGACCATGGGAAAACCTGGGTAGCCAAAGCCACTCCAGAGAGAGAGGTTTTTTAGCGCAAGGAAGAAAAAAAGCTGGCAGGAAATGACAGAAATCGTACACCAACTGCAATCATTTCTGGAGTGGAACCACAGTCAATGGCCTCCACTCCAGAACAACAGATATTAGTGCCAGGAAAAAAGACCCCCTTCCCCATACCACCAATACCACCAATCCAACGACATTCAGCTTTGCAAATATACAGGGTCTAAAGCCAGCAACAAACAACAAGATACCTTACATTCGTGGACTGCTTACAGAGTCAAATGCAATGTTTGCGGCTTTCACAGAGAATCACATAAAGGATCACTTGGACAATGAAATATGGATCCCTGGCTACAACCTATACAGATGTGACAGAGTGAACAGGCAAAAGGGGGGAGGGTTGGCCTGTATATCACAGAGTCACTTATATGCTCAGAACTACTAAATGCCTCAAATTATGTAATTGAAGTTTTAGCAGTAAAGATCGAGAATCAAAACCTGGTCATCGTGGTTGTATACAAGCCTCCGGATGCAACGTCCCAACAATTCCAGGAACAGCTTCTGAAAATTGACCAATGTCTGGAAAACCTTCCAGCCTCTGCCCCCAACATCTTGCTCCTGGGGGACTTCAACCTAAGGCACCTAAAATGGAGGAATATTGCAAATAATGTGGTAGCAGAGATAACACCAGGAGGCAGCTCAGATGAAAACTCGCACACACACGAGCTTTTAAATCTCTGCACCAAATTCACCTTAAACCAGCAAATAATAGAACCTACAAGATTGAAGAATACACTGGACCTCATCTTCACTAACAATGATGATCTGATACGAAATGTCATCATATAAAAAACGATATACTCAGATCACAACATAATAGAGGTCCAGACATGTATGAGGGGGGCCCCAGATCGACAAAATTTGATCAGTCGCGAGGGAGCCTTCTCCAATTTCAACTTCAATAACAAAAACAAGTAAACGAAATCCTAAATGATATAAACTGGGAAGATAGCCTAAGCATCACGGATCCTAACCTATGTGTAGAACAAATTAACTCGGTGGCACTTGAGGTTTGCTCAAGGCAAATTCCCTTAAGGAAAAGGAGGAGAAGATGTAAACCAGAAAGAGAGAGGCGCTCCCTATACAGGCGAAGGCAAAGAATAACAGAGCGACTACAAGAGGCCAATATATCTGAAATACGTAGGGAGGCACTGGTCAGAGAAATAGCAAACATCGAATTAAAACTAAAGGAATCTTACAGGAATCAAGAAACGCGGGAAGAACTAAAAGCCATAAATGAAATTGAAAGAAACCCAAAGTATTTCTTTTCTTATGCCAAAACAAAGTCGAGAACAACATCCAGTATTGGGCCCCTACTAAAACGAGACGGGTCTTACACAGATGACAGCAAGGAAATGAGTGAGTTACTAAAGTCCCAGTATGACTCAGTTTTTAGTGAGCCGCTAACCAGACTAAAAGTTGAAGACCTAAATGAATTTTTTATGAGAGTGCCACATAACCTGGTAGACGCAAGCCTGTCTGACATTACCCTGACGCCACATGACTTTGAAAAGGCGATAAATGATATGCCCATGCACTCCTCTCCAGGCCCCGACTCTTGGAACTCAGTGTTCATCAAGAACTGCAAGAAGCTCCTATCACGTGCTTTTAACATCCTATGGAGAGGGAGCATGGACACTGGGGTCGTCCCGCAGTTACTAAAAACAACAGACATAGCCCCACTCCACAAAGGCGGCAGTAAAGCAATGGCAAAGAACTACAGACCAATAGCGCTAACGTCCCATATTATCAAAATCTTTGAAAGGGTTCTAAGAAGCAAGATCGCCACTCATCTAGATAACCATCAATTATACAACCCAGGGCAGCATGGGTTTAGAGCAGGTCGCTCCTGTCTGTCCCAACTACTGGACCACTATGACAAGGTCCTGGATGCTCTAGAGGACAAACAGAATGCAGATGTTATATACACAGACTTTGCAAAAGCCTTTGATAAGTGTGACCATGGTGTGATAGCAAACAAAATGCGTGATAAAGGAATAACAGGAAAAGTTGGTAAATGGATCTATAATTTCCTAACAAGTAGAACACAAAGAGTAGTAGTCAACAGAGTAAAGTCTGAGGCAGCTGATGTGAAAAGCTCTGTTCCACAAGGCACAGTACTCGCTCCCATCCTGTTCCTCATCCTCATATCGGACACAGACAGGGATATAAGCCACAGTGCCGTGTCTTCCTTTGCAGATGACACCCGAATCTGTATGACAGTGTCCACCATTGAAGACACTGCAAGACTCCAAGCAGACATAAACCAAATCTTTAAATGGGCTGCAGAAAACAATATGAAGTTCAATGATGAGAAATTTCAATTACTCAGATATGGAAAACGTGAGGAAATTAAAATCTCATCGGAGTACAAAACTAATTCCAACCACACAATAGAGCGAAAAACTAATGTCAAAGACCTGGGAGTGATCATGTCAGAGGATCTCAATTCAAGGACCATAACACCGTAACAATCGCATCTGCTAGAAAAATGACAGGATGGATAATGAGAACCTTCAAAACCAGGGATGCAAAGCCGATGTTGACACTTTACAAATCGCTTGTTCTATCTAGGCTGGAATATTGCTGCACACTAACTGCACCTTTCAAGGCAGGTGAAATTGCTGACCTTGAAAATGTGCAGAGAACCTTCACGGCACGCATAACTGCGATAAACCACCTCAATTACTGGGAACGCTTGAAGTTCCTAAACCTGTACTCCCTAGAACGCAGGCGGGAGAGATACATTGTTATATACACATGGAAAATTCTCGAGGGCTTAGTACCAAACTTGCACACGAAAATCACTCCCTACGAAAGCAAAAGACTCGGCAGGCGATGTAACATCCCCCCAATGAAAAGCAGGGGTGTCACTAGCACTTTGAGGGACAACACAATAAGTGTCAGGGGCCCAAGATTGTTCAACTGCCTCCCAGCATACATAAGGGGGATTACCAACAAACCCCTGGCTGTCTTCAAGCAGGCACTGGACAGGCACCTAAAGTCGGTACCTGACCAGCCAGGCTGTGGTTAGTACGTTGGACTGCGTGCGGCCAGCAGTAACAGCCTGGTTGATCAGGCTCTGGTCCAACATGAGGCCTGGTTACAGACCGGGCCGCGGGGGCGTTGACCCCTGGAATTCTCTCCAGGTAAACTCCAGGTTGGGGTTAAATTTCAGGAGCCATTTGCTGGACCAGGCTTGTAGCCCATCCAGATCACCTTGAAGGCTTACATGATCCTTGTCCGCTTGTATTCGCCTTCTGTCATGTCATTCACATATACTAGAAACAACACCGGACCTAGAAATGACCGTTGTGGAACCCCACTCGACACATACACCCAATCTGACACCTCGCTACATACCAATATAAGTTGTTTTCTTCCTGTCAATTATTCCTTGATCAATTGAAGTACTTTCCCTGCTATTCCTGTCTGCTCATTTAGCGTTTCAACCACTCTCTTGTGTGGTACTGAATCGAAAGAATTCTTACAATCCAAGAAGATGCAGTCTACCCATCTCTCTCTCTTTCTCTCCTGTCTCATTTCTGTTACCTTATTGTAGAACACCAGTAGGTTTGTGATCCAGGATTTCCCTTCCCAGAAGCCGTGTTGGTTGTGTTGAATTAACCCCTTTCTTTTCTAGGTGCTCCACCACTCTTCTCCTGATAATGGTAGGGTTTTACAGACGATTCTGTAAAACCCTACCATGTTGTAGCCCCCCTAACCTCACTTACCAGTCAGAATGCCCAGTCTCATTGGACCTCAGACTGCCATGACGCTTTTAACAAAGCAAACATTTTCTTTGTACCGCACCCATTCTCCTGTCTCCTGATTACAGGTTGATGCTTGTGAGTCTAAGATAGGGGCAGTACTTCTACAAAATTCTTGGGAAGAATGATTGCGGCCTGTGGCATACTTCACGGCCAAGTATCAACCTCACCAGAGGGCCAACACCACAATTGAAAAAGAAGCCCTCGCGCTGATACTGGCATTAGAACATTTTGAAGTCTAGGTGGGGCAGTCGTCCAAAGTGGTCACAGTCTACAGCAACAACAACCCTCTGGTCTACATTAACACCATGAAGAACCACACACGACTATTGAGATGGAGTCTCAGGCTGCAACCTTATAACATTAAAATTGTATATATTGCCAGCAAGGATAATAAGCTGGTTGATTCTCTTTCTCGTATTTAAATTTAGGTTAGGATGTGGTAGAGACTATATGGGTAGAATAGCTCTTTCCCCCCTTTTGTATATATAAATATAAAATATTTAATGTTAATGTTTTTTTTTTTTTTAGTGAGGGGATATTCTGCTATGTCTCGCTCAAGTTTAGAATTTGACTTTATGTCTCGAGAAAAGTTGACCTCTATCTAATGAGTTGGATGGTTGAGAGGAAAGGCAGTTCCATTATTGTTCAGTGCCATGGCGGCACTCTACTCATGGAGGTGGAAGCCTAGTCCTGGATATTAGAGCCTTTTTGGGGTGGGGGTGTGGCATGCAAAGAGTATGTTACACTTTATTCGGTGCATGTACACACTCCCATATAGGCTGCCTCCCAACCAGCGAACCAGGTGCTAAGGGTTTAACGGTAAGGATACCCATCATTAAATCAGTACCTTGGTTCATTAACCAATCACAGGCGGGCCTGCCAAGGGCTGAGGCGATGTGGTT